>JAVJIF010014986.1:0-148908 GCA_038442645.1 Agave tequilana
GGATATAAATGCAAAATGGCCACATATATCATGAAGTTTAGAGTGAGTAGTTATCCCTTTGGATACGTCACCTATGATGAGGTCCTTTGGATGATTTGTAGCAAATTTTCAATCCTTCAGGAGTGGTCGATTTGGTTCTACTTCTACATCTTGAGATTCGCCGTTTGTGTCATTTTTTTCTTATCATCCTTCTCTTGAGCCGGTGAGTCTTCATGGAAATAATTTCAAAATATTCACTAAAGAAGCAATCTCTACAATATTTTCACAAGAGAGTTAGATCCTTCAAACTCACATACATAGACTCTTCAATAGTTAAAATTGATTATTGAAGATCTATAAGCCTTACTAGTATTTGAATGCCTAACAAATATAGCTTAAAAGACTTGACATTATAAAATATTAAACCAAAAACTTAAAATAGGAAACATCTGGTTTTCTCAAATAGTAAATCTCAAATGGAGTTTATTTGATTTTTTGCAAAAATAAATTTGACTCCCAATGTAACATAAAGTGTTACGGCGTTGGCCCATAAATATTGAGGGAGTCCATGTCACTAATCATTATCGTAACTATCTCTTTAAGAGTACGATTCTTTCTTTCAACAACTCATTTTGTTATGAAGTTCTAGAATAAGACAATTCATGCGTAATTCCATTTTCTTCACAATAGATGATAAAGGAATGGTTGATGAACTCACCACCTTTATCACTCCTTATAGTAAAATCAAAAATCTTTTTCTTTTTTAAGCCTTCTTCTAAAAGCATGAAAATGCGAAAAAGCTTTATTTTTATGTTCTAAAAAGAAAACCCTTATAAAATTGAGAAATCATCAACTAAAATAAAATTAAAATAGGTACCACTAAGACTTTTGCTTTTAGTTGGGCCAAGCAAATCCATATATATCAATTCTAGAGCTCTCGATGTTATGATATCCTTGATTGATTTAAAAGAGGACTTGATTTGTTTCCCAAGTTGGCATACATCACAAATGCAGTCCTTTTTAAACTTCAAGTAAGGAATACTCTTCACCGATTTCTTAAAATTAATTTGGGATAGATAGTCAAAAGAATCATGAGCTAGTCTCTTATGCCATAACCAAGAATTTTTATTAAAAGCATTCAAACAAGTGATGATTGAGCTAAACCTGCACACAGAAAATACAGAATTTTAAAACTTTATAATAGAAATGCCAGTACTCAATACTACCACTATAGAAAGTGGCTATGCGGGTCGTGATCCAAAAGAAGGGACTAGCGATGGAAGTTTTTTGCATGTTCTCCATTAAGTTACAAAAAATAGTAAAGTTCTTCTTTTAGTTCTTGAAAAGAAAAAGAAAATAAGTTATATTAATTGTGAAATTGGTAGATAGAAGGAGATGGTGATTTTGTACAAAGAAAGTGAAAAATTGTAGAGATTTGGTGATGGAGGTGATGTAAACTAAAGATTAAAAGAAATGAGAGAAAAACTAAAAGAAATACTTACCTTTTTGGTGCCTGCTTACCATTGACCCGTATCAACAATGTACCTTTATTTGAAGGCGAGCAAAGTATGACAAATAGGATCTTCCCATTCTCGATTTACACTATGAAATGAAGGGGTGAGCTACACTAGCATAGGAATGGCTATCCATCACCATAAGCTATCAACGACACTTGCAAGGGCAAGGAAGCTTTGAGGCTATCAGAGTCATTTGGATTCACAAACACAGAAGAGAGAAGCAAACAAAAACAAGAGTAAAGAAGAAAAAAAATTTTTGGTCCGATTCAAAAAACAATGAAAGAAAAGACTTACTTACACCGGTGTCATCCTCAGTACAAGTTTGCTCTCATTCCTCATGAAACTCGTCTCTCCTCTCAGTTATGTAAAGAAAAGTAAAAATTACATTAAAGGAAAATAAAAACCTACACTAAAAAAAATGAAAAACTGACCTGACAATCTATCTCTGCTTCATCGTTGCCTGTAGTCTCTAAAAACCCAGTATTTGTAGGTAAAAACCAAACGAGGGAGAGCGTACGAAGATAGGGGGAGCAAACGCTCCCCCAACTACTTTAACAAAGCCGCGAAAATGCGGTTTGGCCGCGTTTCTGCGGCCTAGGTGTGGCCAGGTGACCACACCCGGGGAGTACAACTCACAGGTTTCTCGATGTCCTTTTATCTTTTGCTGCATTTGCAGCTTTAGGTCCTGAATTTGACGAAATCTTCTTTGATCTTCGACTTTAACAAATTGATTTATGATGATCTTGTTTTAATCGCTTGTTCAACTGATTTTATCTTCTTGATTTGCCCTAATCTGTCTTGATCTGTGATTTGAATTAATTCTGAATTAAATCAGAATTTTGATGAGTTTTTGGACTCATTTCCCCTCCTTTAGTAATGGGTCTGCATATAAATTATACAATAAATAGGATTAAAAATAGAGTTTAATATATAATAAATATGAGAATGTGACAATGAATATATATTATCAGCGACCGATCACACCCCCATACTATCTTTGCTCATCCTTGAGCAAAATAACAAAACTAAACTAAAGATTATTAGACCACTTTCGTAGGTCACACGATTGTACTGAGCATGTGCAACAAGCCATTAAACCTCTAGGTTCTCCCTAGAGGACGAGTTTTATCTCGTGAGGATTTTTCGTAGATTACACCCACAAAATCATAAAGAAAGGGTAACAAAGTGTTAGTATTTTGAAAGCACATTTTGAAAGAAAAAAATATTTGAAGTATTATTGTAAAAATTAAGTAATTTATAAGTTATAGGAAAATCAAACTTTTCATTCTCAAGCTTAGTCTTTATTCAAAAACTTGTTATCAATCAAGGTAAGGAGTCAAATTATATTTCTCATCTAGTCTATTATTTTACCTTAAGTTATATGCACCTTTGTGATTGTGAAATTTTGACTCAGGGTTCTTTAATTCTAACTCTTATGCCTTATTTTTTCTTTATTTTTTTAATTTTTGGTGGTATTATTTCTTAATTTTATTAGGCTTTCTAATCTACCCATGTAACGAGCCTCTAATTGGTGACTCCCAAACCAAATGGTCTTAGGGTACCGGATGAGAAAAACCCAAGAACTTAAGGACTCGAGCAAACAAGGCACAAAACTATGGATTTTATTATATGAACGGTTTTTAGGCGTGAATACTTATGCTTTATGAGGCACAAATACCCAGCTTAATCAGAGGATTTTTGATATATTATATATATATTTTTCTTTTTTTAATAAGGTATAAGAATCTTTGTTTTTGTATCCTAAGTGTGTAAGTGTATAAAGCATGCATATATCATCAAGGTAAAAATCAAGACTAAATTACTTTTTAAAATTTTTTTCTAACCTTGAAATTCAAACAAATAATTTATTTGAACAAGCATAAGAAATCCTAATTATAATTCTCCATTTCCTTAAAATTGACTTAATTTCTCATAAAAAATATCTCAAAATATTGTTTCTATTTTCAAAAAAAATTAAAAGTAAAGAAAATGTTAATATTTTTTTAATAATAAAAGGAAAACCTAAGTTATGTTAGAACCCTCCCCCACACCTATCTTATGCATTGCCCTCATTGTATGAATTAATGTATAGATGCATGAAAAAGAAGAAGGGAAGGAAAATATTACCTTAAGGTACTGGTTCTGGTGGTGGTCTGATTGGGTCAAGCGTTACTCTCCAATCAAGATAATGTGGTGGTTCACGGAACCCACTTTATTAACCTCTTTTCTATTTACATATTTACAGTTCCCATTATGATTAGGATCATGAAAGATCCTATCATGAAACTTATTCCCTTTACTTGACCAGTCTTGGAAAATCATCACGGAGTCATTATGGTCTATACCTATGTCCAACAAAAGAATGTGACTTGGTGGAATGGTTGACTTGGACTCAAGCATGATAGGTTCAGGAACCAATACTAACTCGAAAAAATCAACTTTGGGTTCGAGAGTCAGTTTTAGTTCAAGAGTTGAGTCCAAATCTAAGAATTGAAATTCACATTCTTTTCCCATCAATAGAATGTGACTATCCAAAATTGGTGATTCATTTTTAGATCTATGGGTGCAGGAATAAATATTGGCTCGGGAATTTGATCCAAATTGGGTAAGATATACTATGGTTAACATATATTCAAAGATGGGAACTGAATCACAAAGTTGGGGATCGGGTTCACATTCATAATCAATTTCAATCTCATTAAATAAAAACTTGCCAATTCGTCAATGAGTGTTATTGGTCAAGTTCAAGTTTTTATGATGAAATAGAATCTTGGTCAAAGTCTTCAAGATACCATGATTCTTGGTTTTTATCAATATGGCTAGAAGTGTCGAGAATAGTTAAAGATTGGGTAGGGAGAGTTTTCTTATTCCTACGCATGTTTTCCAATCTACTAAGTCTTGCTTCTATCATATCGAGTGGATCACTTTGGAATTGAATCATGGATTCCATACTCTTTTAAGTCGGCATGTTTTTCTTGAAAAATAGAGTAAGGATATGTGATTTGAAAATTTTGACGGGATTTTGAGTCTTCTAAAAATTTAATTCGTCGCTCAAGCTCTTCTAATGCTTCCATTCTCTTTTCCCAGTCAATTGATTCTTCTAATGGTTGTTCAGTAGAAGGAGTATATGAAACTAGATGTTGGTAAGGTGGTTGACAATATGACTCTGGGGAGTTGTATCCCCATTGACTCTGTGAAGAGTAGTGATGATTATTTCAGTCTTGTTCATAGTATTGGAACTGGGGCATGTATTGATTCGGAAAAGACCAATTCGGCACACTAGGTTGATTAAAGTTATGATATGTCGGGTTGGTAATATCTAAAAAGAGGTCGAGTGTAATATGGATTACCATTAAAATTGAAAAAATTATTGTTATAAGTCATATCACACAATAAATATCAAAATCAAACAAAGAAAAACAAACAAATAAACAAACAAAAGAAAAATCTAATCTAAGTTAGGGTAGACCTTAGACCTAGACGACTCCTAACTGGTTAGACTGTTCATGAGAGGTATATTGCCGAATCTGACCACAAATTAATCAGCCAGGTAGAAGCAAGATTGGTGAGAGGTATCCGTGCTTAAAAGCAACGGGCTTAATTAAGCCAAATCACCAGCCTTCGGGGTTTCGCCCCTCAATCCCCAACCTTAGAACTGATTTGGTAAGAGTCAAATTCTAATCAACTTTCCCCTTAGATCAGTCTCCTATATGAGTCCGAGATTTCCCTAGAGCCAGCATCTACTTAGTTTTAGTTAGGCTTGGGTTAGTGAGTGAGGAGATTGTTTGTAGGCTAAGGGAGAGTAATGACTTCCCTACCTTATCTTGTTTATAGGACAAGCCCTTAAATCAATTTAGTGCAATGTGTACATGAAAAGCAACACTTAAGCAATGTAAAAAATTTAAAAGTGTTCATACACTACATGCTATGCACACGTATCTTTGCTCCAGCACTCTTCAACAGTAAATTAAAATGTAAATGAATTAGACACGTGCCTAAATGCAAAGTCTAAATCATTTTTAGCATTTAACAAACATCAATTTACTGTTGAGGTTAGAAAGTATGTACAGTGAGTTAATCAAGAAAAGAAATAGCTGCAGAAATTTAGCTTTGCAATTCAGCGAACCTGCAAAAATACAGGTTAGTAGTTCACTCAGATTGTCACTGGAATGTAGCAAATCTGAGGGCTTCTGGGCTCTGCTTTCTTGAGCAAAGTTCAGGGCCACTTATATGTCCAATGCAGCAAAAATTTTCTTGATATCTATCACTAGAGACCAAGAACACAGAAGAAAGTTAACCAAAAATCTAAATTTAAAAAGAGAATTACTTACCGTCCCTCCCGGCAATGGTGCCAAAATTTGATTGAGTTAACCTACACATAGAAAATACAGAATTTCAGAACTTTATAATAGAAGTGCAAGTACTCAATAATACCGCTATAGCAAGTTGCTATACGGGTCATAATCCACAAAGAGGGACTAGCGATGGAAGTTTTTTGCAAGTTCTCTTTTAAATTACAAAAAATAGTCAAAGTTCTTCTTTTAGTTCTTGAAAAGAAAAAGAAAATAAGTTATGTTAAATTGTGAAAGTGATAGATAGAAAGAGATGGTAATTTTGTACAAAGAAAATAAAAAATAGTAGAGATTCATTGATGGAGGTGATCTAAACTAAAGATTAAAAGAAAAGAGAAAAACTAAAAGAAATGCTTACTTACCTCTTTGGTGCCTGCTTACCTTTGACCTGTATCGACGATGTACCTTCGTTTGAAAGTGAGCGAAGTATGACAAATAGGATCTTACCTATTCTCGATTTACACTACGAAATGAAGGGGTAAGCTACACTAGCATAGGAATGGCTATCCATCACCATAAGCCATCAACGACACTTGCAAAGGCAAGGCAGCTTCGAAGCTATTGGAGTCATTTGGCTTCACAAACACAGAAGAGGAAAGCAAATAAAAACAAGAGTAAAGAAGAAAAGAAACTTTGATTCGATTCAAATAACCATGAAAGAAAGAGTTACTTACACCGGTGTCACCCTCAGTACAAACTTGCTCTCATTCTCCCATAAAACTCGTCTCTCCACTCAGTTACATAAAAAAAAGTAAAAATTACATTAAAGGAAAAATAAAACCTATACTAAAAAGAATAAAAATTGGCCTAAGTATCTATCACTACTTCATCGTTCCCTGATGTTTTCCATTATGTTTGCAAAGGGGGAAAACTTACAATAAAAAGGTTGAGGAGCTAAATTACAAGTATTCTTAAAAAGATTACAAGTAGATCTCCTCAGAGATTCTGAAGAAGTGTGCCGATAGGAGTCTGGTCAGCGCGCGACCACTTTGTCCCTTTGACGATGCGAGCGATGAGATTCCCTTCTCGCCTGGTTCGGGGAATCAGAGAACAGAATGTTGGTAGAACCCTCTTGCTGCTTCTCAATATCGCCTTCAATTAGGAATTCCTTCTCGCCTGGTTCTGGAGATTCCTTGAGAAGAAGGACGATGTTAGGGTATCAACACCCTGGATAGAGAAAGCAATTCTCTAAAAGGTCTCTGAATTCGAGAGCGCACGGTGCGTTATGAAGAAGCCTCTGCTTGTGGAGTCCTCTTTTTTCGATCGATCAATCCTATCTCCTTGTACCCCTGGTGGGCTATTTATAGGCAGAGCAGGGGCATAATTGTCCCTTGAAAATATAGAAATAAATTGAATCGAATCTGTTTAAATCTGGAAAGTAGCCTTGCTGCGAGGCTAAGATCAGCCTCTGCGAAGCTAGAATTGGCAGGTCGGTTGATCTTCTTGATCCCTTCCATATCGTTGGAGGATTTCCCTTGATCTTCTTACTCGTTTTTAGAAGAGTCAAGAGATTGTGGCAATCAACTGCCAAATTTGATATCTGATTTGATCTTAATTGGATTTGATCTGATTGGATCCGATCTCATCCGGAGATTTGATTGGTCAAAGGTTGACCATAGCAGACAAATAGCGGTGCTGCCCGCTTTGAACTCGTAGCGGAGCTAGAGACGGTTTCTGGCGAAGTCCAAAAGAAACCCTTTGGCGGAGCTGGAAGTCCCCTGTGGAGAAGTTTGCGAGTTAGCTTCTTGGCGAGGCTTTGGATGGCTTCGAGGCGAAGTCGAGTGATATTAGCCTCTCAAGAGAGGCTATCCCTTTGGGCTCATGCGATGCTAAGTGCTAGCACCTTAGACCTGCTGAGGTCTGTTTAGAAACAATCCGGGTTCACTGTCTGCTTGCTGGATCAGTGGAGTCCAAGTTGCTTCCTTGTCCCTCGGAGATGGGTGAAAACTGGTCTTCAGCTCGTTTGTCACTTGTCTTTTGTAAATATCAACAAGTTTAGACATTGTTCGGACCAATAAGAATCTTGTCTTTCTTAAGTGTCAACAAGACCCCTTTCAAAGTTTTCGAAAGTCTGCAATAGCTCAGACTTCGAAACACTTTGAACTGCTTTGATCGGTGGTGTGTGGAGTATGAACGTCGCCATAATGGTTAAGTTCAGCTTCGCTTTAAATCCTGCTTTGGGATGTAGATTCGCCGAGGAATCATGTAGACTCGCGTCTGGGTAGCTTCGCAGCTAGATAAGTTCGCTCTGGAACATCTGTCGCTTTCCCGAGGCCAACTGCCATAGGCCGGTTACGAGGAGGATTACTCCTTTCTTCCTGCTGATCAAGGGAGATATTCTCCGATTTGCACGTTTCCAAGGGAGGATATTCCTTTTCTTCAAGGCACAATAAGTGCCTTTATGAGGGAGACGTTTCTCCCTTTGCACGGTTCCAAGGGAAACCGTCCCTTTTCTCAAGGCGCAGTAAATGCCTTAAATGCGCTCGTGCTTCCACGCTTGAGGTGGCAGCGCTCAGGCCATGGGGCCTATAAATAGGACACTTGAGGTCCTCTGAAGAGAGAAGTGATCTGCTCTTCTCCTTTCTCTTGGTTGAGAGAGATACTCAGATTTCTGAAGTAGTGGGGATGCCCACTCTGGTTATTACCCGGCCAAGGACCGGTAAGTCTTGATCATTCAACCACTTCACCGATTTTAGGAATTCATCTCCCTTAATTCAGCTTTAGCGGCTGCTTCAGGATTAACTTCCCTTGTTCTCCATTTAACTGATCTGCGGAGAAGGATTTCAGCATAGCTTCCCAGCGAAGCTATCATCTTGACTTGGATAGAGAAAGATCACTGCATGTTAAGTCCGCTGCACAGGCAGAACTTGGGACTTAGTCTCTTCAAGGTTGAGCCAGTCTTGCCATATAGGTAGGGCTAAGACTGTGTCCCTTAGGATCGGTCTGGCTTAACCGTATAGGCGAGGCTAGGACTTGGCGTTTGCTGAGCTAGCCCATCATCACTGTGCAAGCGAGGCTTATCCTCTGCTCCAATCGAAATCGGATTGCTTCGCCCCAAAGAATTTGACTTTAGCGCTTTTGCAGTATCTTTTGTGTTTAACTGCTAACTTGCTCCAATTTTGCATTGCAGTGAGCTATGTTCGCCGATCTTGTGTCTTGATGAAAGAGACCGAAAAGTTACCTTATGCCTCCCCAGTTGAAGCTTTACTTTTAAGCAGGAGGAACAACTTGGGGCAGCTGATATGTGTCCCAGAGGCTATTGGCAGCCTCTTATACGAGATGATTCGTTCTGAGGTGAGGCCGGTAGCCGCTTCGTCGGAGATGATCCGCTTCGGGAAAGCGGACATCACACCTGTTAGATCACTGACATCACTGCCAATTTCCATTATAGGTGATCTATCGTGTTGGCGGCGATAAGTTCATTGCCAACTTTCAACTTTGGTGATCCAGCTTCCTGGTGGCAAAATGCACCATTTTTGTGGAGAATTATGGCCGTGTCCTCGTGGCACAACTGGTTACGGCCTTGTGCAGGAGGAAGGCCTTTCGTGTCCAGTTGGTCTGGTCTGGAATCAGATAAAACCACTTGTATGCCTTTTGTGCAAATCACTTTGCTGAGCAACTGATTCTGTTGTATGAAACAAAACCTTGATGTAGCATCAATGTACCTTTGCTCTTAAATCAATGAAAGTTTATCTTCTGCTCATCCGATTTTTGCCTGCCTTCATGAGAATTTGGCCATAGCGGGGCTAAACTTTGTGCAGAGTTAAGGACAAGGTCCTTTTTTTTTTAAGTGAGCTTCGCACGATGCTGGCGTGTCGGCAAACTATGCCTTTAGCGGGCTAAGGCAACCCCTTTTTGGCGAAGTTCTTGATGAACTTGTGCGAAGTCCGCACTCTGGCTTATTGGCGAAGTTAAGCCTTAGTGGCTGAATCAGCGCTTCTCGGGAAGGCGCTTTAGGCGGCGTTTCAAATTAATTTGAAATGACAGCCCGTACTCTTTTCGAGGCGTCGTTTCAGGCGCTGATTGGCCTATAAAAGTCCGATTGGACTGTAGAGAGGACATATCTCTTCACTTGAAATTTTTAGAGACCTTTAGCCTCTTCTTCTTCCTCTTTCTTTTCATTAAAGAAAACTGAAAGCTTCCGCAGCTCTTCAATGGGGCCCAAGAGACGAGCGGGAAAAGAAGTGGCTGCTTCTGCAGCGGAGGGTCCTTCTCCTCCTCCAGTCATTGAACGACCAATCGCCGGTAGGGAACTTTCCCTTTTGATTAGAGACAGCCGTCTCTCCTTTAAAGCCGATTCCTGGCTGTCTTTGGATGAATCCAACATGAGAACAATCATGGTCTCATGATTTTAGGGAGTCCCATTCCCTTATTTTACCTTGATTTCTTGGTCGGAATCCAAGAACTGAAGAGTGCTTCCTCAAGCTTCCAAGCGAAGCTAACCTTTAGGCGGTTCACATCCTGTTGTTTTGAAGCTAAGCTTCCAAAGCGAAGCTAACACTTGGATGTTTTCCTGCATCCTGTCTTCGTGGCGCGGGGTTTCACTGTAGCTGCGAAGATAAGCTTCTAGGCGAAGCTATCGTTAGACCAGTCTCGCTCAAAGGGCGAGGCTGTGCTTTGCCAAATTTTGCCTTCTGGTTTTAGCCCTCTTTCGGCTGATGAACTAATCGCAGTTTCTCTTTGTTCTTACAGTGCACTATACTCCTGGTCCCTCAAACAACCTGTTCGGGATGACCATGGGATCGGATGGCAATATGAGCTTGCAATTCCAAGGGCAGGCTTCTCTGTTCAGTGAGCGAGTTCCATCGTTCGGGACACGCTCATTCATAGTGGTGATCAATATACCACGAGGAGTATCCTGACCACAGCTCCTCTTGAAGACATTGACCGTCGAGTTTATAGGAAGCCCGATTTCATGTTCGGGGATGCCGTACCAGACCCTGACCACCAACTACATGCAGGGGAAGGGCAGTGGATTTTCCAGTTGGATGGCGAGAGGTTCTACCTTCCGTCCAACAAGCGTCATTTTTCTTTGTCTTCCTTCCAGTGCGTGACGCAGGCTCGGAAGATGTCGTGGGAAGTGAGCCAGAGTACTGACTCTGTTCATATAGGAAAATTGATGCTTCAATCTCCTGGTTATGCAAGAGCGGGGCCTCCTCATTGCATAATGGGCCTGCATCCTGGGAATGTGTCACGAGACATCCCAGTGGGAGAAAATCCTGCAGTGGCGTTGACCTTTGGCAACCAATTCTTCAAGGTCAATGGGAACTACCCAGCTACTGACTTCAGGACTCCAGGCTGGATTCACCCTCCGAAGGCATGGTGGGCGGATTTGACTACCTACATCCTTACTCATTTCGAGGAGGATTTGGGGAGGCTGAACCTCTACGAGGCCGTCAGGGCGACCTGCTACGGTATTGAGGTAAACGTGGCGTGCTTTTACGCCATTTTTGAATTGTACTGCCCAGCTTCGGGGACTTTCTTCACCCCTGTTGGCGAATTAGGTATGGCCTTGCATGAGATGTGGGAAGTCTCTGCTCTGCCTTTTGGGTCTCTTCCCTATGAAGAATATTTCCCGTGCGAGGCAGAATTGGCTCTTCTGGAGAAGCAGGAGCCTGCCTTATTCGAGACCTACAGGGAGCTAATGTGCCACTTGTATATTTGCTCCAGTATGCATGGGGGCAACAAGGGAACCTCCTGCAGTTTGAAAAGCTAGGGAGACTATTTGTTCCCAGATATGGAGAATACTCCTGAAGCGGCTCACTATGGAGTCGCTGATGAAGGCATCTTTGACCGGATGCGAAAGCACTCCCAAGGGGATCTAGTTGTGAAGGAAGACGATGGTCCCTATGAGCAGGGTGATGTTCTTCGAAGCTTCCACCATCAGGCTCGCAGGCCGATGTCCCGGAAGGCACTTCTGGCTGGTTTCTTAACAGTCTGGCTGAAGAGGTGCGTGGTGCCGTCTTCTTCGGGTGACATCGTTCATCCGAATGTTTTGCTGCCCGCTGTTCGTCTGGATCATGGTCGCCCTCTGGGACTTCTTTCGGCCATGGTATGCTGTATCTGTTGGCCCAAGGTTACAATCACCCGTTTTAGTGTGTTTTGATGATTACAAAACATATTAGTTATTTGTACTAATATCAATTGTTGTTTAAGTGTGTTTCAGGTTTCTATCTCAAATAGATGTCTTCTTCCCTAAAGGAAGGTGCTTTGGACTCAAGACAACTCAAATTTGGGCTCAAGATGCAAAATTGAAGATCATGTGGAGATAGCCCCTCTTGAAGCCTTGAAGTCCCTAGAACATTGTAAGAATAGAATGTTAAAGTTTGAGTGTAGGATATTTGGCTCTAGGATACACACACACATTATTCTTTACAAATTCTATGTTTTAAAAACGTTTGTTTCTAAGTTTTATGCCTTAGTTTATATATACATGTATCCAACTTGTTACATTTTGAATATCTTGTTTAAAACATGTGTATAGACTATTTCTTGCATAATACTTAGTTGTAAGTAGTTCAAAATATTTTTACAAAAATTTCCAACTTCAAAAACTGCCAGTTTTTCTGTTTCAGGCAAGTCCGGCCGACCGCCCGGTCGACTGGCGCCTGTGTCAGGAGATGCACGGTCTGTGCATGTCTGTCGGTCGACCGGCCGGTCGACCCGACTGTTAACAGTTTGCTCTCGGGTTTTCTGGGTCGACTGCCCGGTCGACCGAGAGAAGGAAACTGTGTTTTGTCAAAGAAGACGGTCGGTCGACCGGAGCCCAACGGCTCTTTGCCAACAAGGCGACGGTCGATCGACCCGGTCGACCGCCAAGCCTGCAAAAGCCCAACGGCTCTTTCCTCTTTGGTGTAATTCTGAAAACTGTTTTTATTTTCTGTTTTAACAGACTTTTTGAGAGTTGTTGGAGACCTTTTTCAGGTCAAATTAGGTGTAAATAAAATGGTTTTAACCTATTCTCTCCATATAAATAGAGGGAAATAGGTCCTCATTATTTACCAAGAAAAATCCTCTAGCTTTCATTGTTTTCAAAGAGAAAAGAAAAATTGTTTTAAAGCTTTCATTCCAAAATTCTTTTGAGCTTGTTTTTCAGTTGTGTTTGATTGCTAATATCACTCTACAACTGAAGTTTTCTCACTACACTTCATAGAGCCAAAAATCCCTTACTCATTCTATAGTGAAGTTGTAAAAGAGTGAGAGATTGTAAAAGAGTTTAAGAAAGAGTTTAGTGATCTTGTTGTGATCACTCTTGTTCTTGTGATCCTTTTTCTTGTGGAGCAACCTCTTCGGTAGAGGTCCTTGTAAGTTGTGAAGCTAGGTGCTTGGGTCTTCGGTAGACCAAATTGTAAGGCGTCCTCGGTGGATAGTGGAAACCCTTCACGGAGGTGAAGGCAGGGAGTAGAGCGGTGGCTCGAACCTCGAAACAAATATCTTGTGTTTGCGATTGCCTTGTGTCAATTCTTGATTTAAATTTCTCTTGCTCTATATTGCTTTAAATTACTTGCTTGTGATCTTGTTTCTTTCTTTGTGCTATTACTTCAAGCTTGTGATACTTGTAATATATTGTGTGCATCTCACTATTCATCCATCATACTTTGCCTTGTTCGATCATATCTCATACAACAAGGTTGCATTGCGCACCTCTAACCCATTCAAGGGGAATTGGGAGGAAGGAGTTCAGAACCTCTCACGGGTATTCGGCTCTTAGTCTTATTTTGAGAGATCGTTGCATCATTCATCATACTTAGTTTTTAAAAAGAATCATTAGATTAGCAATAACACCTATTCACCCCCCCTCTAGGTGTTTTTCAATTGGTATCAGAGCTTGGACTCTAGGATTTGGCTTAACAACCTTAGAGAGATCCTAATTTTGCTAATCATTTCATTCATATTCACTTAGTAAAAATGGCCGATGGAATTAAAACCCCTCCTAAGTTTGATGGACTTAACTTTCCCATATGGAAGGTTAAGATGACCGTTTTCTTGCAATCTCTAGGTAGCCGAGTTGCAAAGGCCGTGACCAAACCCTTTAGTGCACCCCCCGGTGATGAATCTACTTGGTCCGAAATTGAGACCAAAGAATTTGATGCCAATGCTAGGGCTCACTATGCACTACTTCAAGCCCTAAATGATGATGATATAGCTAGAGTTATTCATTGCAAGTCCGCATATGAAATTTGGACACATTTGCTAGTTACACATGAAGGGACTTCACAAGTGAAGAGGGCTAAGATAGACCTTCTTCGGTCCCAATATGAGAACTTTAGCATGCAAGAACATGAAACCATAGATGATATGGTTACAAAATTTACAAAGATCACTAATGGACTTTCTTCTCTAGGTGATGGTATTGACAACGATCAAAAGGTGAGAAAGATCATCCGGGCTCTTCCTCCTTCATGGGAAGTAAAGGCAACTACCTTGAAGGAACTCAATGAAAAAGAGGAGATGGAGCTCATAGGTCTCATTGGGAACCTCAAAACCCATGAGATGGAGAGGAAAGCAAGGGAGGACATGGCTCCTTCCAAGAAGAAGACTATAGCCTTCAAAAGCCAATCCACACACTCCGACGAAGAAGATGAAGAAGAAGATGACGAAGAGCTCTCACTTCTTGTGAAGAACGTCCGGAGGATGTACAACAAGGCTAAATTTCAAGGAAGAAGGAGATGGCAAGGAGGCAAAGAAGAAAGAAAGATAATCTGCTTCAATTGCCAAAGGCCGGGACACATTGTTGCGGAGTGTCCGGATAAAGTGAAGCCCTCCACATCTAAGAAGCCCTACAAAAAGAAAGCTATGAAGGCAACATGGGATTCCGAGAGCGAATCCGAAGAAGAGATCGACACCGCCAACATGTGCTTCATGGCTAATGAAAGCACAAGCAAGGTAACCCCTTCCACTTCTCTTAATGATGAACTTTCCATGGATGAACTAGGAGAAGCTTTTGTAGAATTATCACATAATTATGATTCCCTAAAGAAAAAGTATTTAAAAATGAAAAAGGAAAATGAATCTCTTAATCTTCAAGTCTTTACTATTTCTAAAGAAAAAGATGAATTACTTTCGACTCTTGTTTCCACTCAAAAAGATTTTGACAAGTATAAGATTTCTTGTAAAGGCAAGTCCCCACTAGTTGATTCTAATGAGATTACCATGCTTAAAGAAAGAATTGACTCATTAGGAATTGTTTTGAAAAATGTGAGTTTGATAAGAAGAAGATAGAGGCTATGTTTCCTAAGAAACAAGCCCCTAAGAAAAATGTTCACCATGCTCATGCTCATGTTCATACCACACAACCTTTACATCGTGGCAAACCCCCAAAGCATGCTCACACTTCACACACTCATCATGCATTCATGTATGGAAGAGTGTTCTCATGTTCACATTGTGGGCGGAAAGGACACTTAGCCAATTTTTGCTATGATAGACTAAGTGCATCTTTTCATAATGTTTGGGTTCGAAACACTAACTTTCAAGGACCCAAGAAAGTTTGGGTACCAAAGTCAACAACTTTGTTAAATGATATAGGTACCTTCCAAAGCCCAACGACGTAGAGGATTGTGGTATCTTGATAGTGGTTGCTCAAGGCACATGACTTGGGACATCAACAACTTTGGAACCCTATCAAGATACCATGAAGGTGGCACCGTCACCTTCGGAGATGACGCCAAGGGTAAAATCATCGGTATTGGTAATGTAAAACTTGGCACATCCCCTTTAATTGAAAATGTAGTTTTAGTTGATGGCCTCAAGCATAACCTCTTGAGTGTTAGTCAACTTTGTGACAAAAGTTTTGATGTTGTTTTTGATAATGTAGCTTGTAAAGTAATTGATAGAATTTCTAATACTTGTGTGTTTTCCGGTTTTCGTGAAAGTAAAGTTTATATGATAGATATGTCTAATATGACTTGTAATATTACTTGTTTAAAAGCCCTCGATGATGACTCTTGGTTGTGGCATAGAAGATTAGGTCATATTTCTTTTGACCATATTTCTAGGTTAAACACAAAGGAAATGGTGAAAGGTATTCCTTGTTTGAGTTTTGAAAAGGACCGAGTTTGTGACGCATGTCAATTTGGGAAACAAACTAAGTCTTCTTTCAAGTCAATTAAGGATATCATGACATCACGTCCTTTGGAGTTAATCCATATGGATCTATTTGGCCCTACACAAACCAAAAGTCTAAGTGGGAATAGATTTGCATTTGTTTTAGTTGATGATTTTTCACGTTTTACTTGGGTCTTCTTTCTTGAATACAAAAATCAAGCATTTTCGTATTTCCAAACTTTTAAGAAAAGAGTTGAAAAAGAAAAAGATGTTTCGATTTTAAGAATAAGAAGTGATAGAGGAGGTGAATTCATTAACCAACCCTTTACCACTTTTTGTGAAGAACATGGAATTAAGCATGAACTTTCTTGTCCTAGAACTCCACAACAAAATGGAGTAGTTGAACGGAAAAATTGAACTTTGCAAGAAATGGCTAGGACAATGCTAAGTGAATATGGTCTACCACATTATTTGTGGGCCGAGGCCGTTAATACATCATGCTATATATCAAATCGTGTTTTCTTGTGTAAAAATACTACAAAAACCTCTTTTGAAATGTACTTTCTAGAAAACCAAATGTTTCATATTTCAAGGTTTTTGGATGCAAATGTTTTGTTTTAAATACAAAAGATAATTTAGGAAAATTTGATCCTAAATCTTATGAGGCTATATTTGTGGTTATTCTAGTACTAGTAAGGCTTATAGAGTCTTCAATAGGTCATCATTGACTATTGAGGAATCTATACATGTTAAGTTTGAGGAATCTAACTTGTTTGTTAAGAATGTTGTAGAAATAGATGCTTTGGATGAAGGCTTGGAGAAAGTGACCTTGGAGGATACACCTACTATGGGAGATAAGCCAAAGGATGATGAAGGAAGTGAAGCTAAAGTCGAAGAGGCTCAAGGACATGAAATTCAATCAATTGACGTGGAGCCTACTCAACAACTTCCAAAGGGTTGGAGATACAATCCACATCATCCCTAGGACCTCGTCATAGGTGAAGTATCAAAAGGGGTAACCACTCGCTCTAAACTTCACGACTATTGTAGACATTATGCATTTATTTCTCATGTTGAACCCAAGAACGTCCTCGAAGCCGAGGCCGATTCATATTGGTTGCTAGCTATGCAAGAGGAACTCAATCAATTTGAGCGCAATCAAGTTTGGCACCTTGTCCTAGGCCCCACGATAGACCAACAATTGGTACTAAGTGGATCGTTAAGAACAAGTTGGATGAATCGGGTAACGTTGTTAGGAATAAAGCTAGGTTAGTTGCCCAAGGTTACACTCAAATTGAAGGAATTGATTTTGAAGAAACCTTTGCACCCGTAGCACGGCTTGAAGCCATACGGATGACACTAGCATTTGCCTCATATAAAGATTTTAAATTATTTCAAATGGATGTTAAAAGTGCTTTTCTAAATGGTTTTATTGAAGAGGAGGTGTATGTTGAACAACCCCCGGGTTTGTTGATCCTACACATCCGGATTTTGTATTTAAATTAGATAAAGCTCTTTATGGTTTAAAACAAGCCCCTAGGGCTTGGTATGAAAGACTTTCTTCATTTTTAATTTCAAATGGTTTTAAGAAAGGTAAAATTGACACAACTTTGTTTACAAAACATGTAGAAAAGGATATTCTTATTGTGCAAATTTATGTTGATGACATTATTTTTGGTTCTACTAATGAATCTCTTTGCCAAGCTTTTGAATCATGCATGAAGGATGAATTCGAAATGTCTATGATGGGGGAGCTCAACTATTTCCTTGGACTCCAAATCAAGCAAAAGAAGGATGGGATCTTCATCAATCAAGCCAAGTACACAAAGGAACTAATCAAGAGGTTCGGGCTTGAAGGATCTAAAGTAAGCAAAACTCCCATGGCAACAACTACAAAGCTTGACAAGGATGAACAAGGTAAAAGTGTAGACATTAAATTATATCGTAGCATGATAGGTAGCTTGCTTTATTTGACGGCTAGTAGGCCGGATATCATGTTTTTCCGTTTGTCTTTGTGCACGTTTTCAATCTTGTCCTAAAGAATCTCATATAATTGCGGTTAAACGCATAATTAGATACCTTAAGGGCACTATTGAAATGGGTTTTTGGTATCCGAAACCGGCCAATTTTCAATGACGAGTTTTTCGGATGCCGACTATGCGGGTTGTAGGGTAGATAGGAAGAGCACAAGTGGAACATGTCAATTCTTAGGTAATTATCTTGTATCTTGGTCTTCCAAAAAGCAAAATTCGGTAGCCCTTTCAACCGCCGAGGCGGAGTATGTTGCAGCCGGAGCTTGTTGTGCACAAGTTCTTTGGATGAAACATACTCTCCTTGACTATGATTTACACTTTGATCATGTTAAAATATTTTGTGATAATACTAGTACTATTCACATGACAAAGAATGCAAATCAACATAGTAAAACCAAACACATTGACATTAGGTATCACTTTCTTAGAGATCATTATGAGAAAGGTGATATTGATATTGATTATGTTTCTACCGATTTTCAACTTGCCGATATTTTTACTAAACCTCTAGATTATGCTAGATTTTTATTTATTTGTGGTGAGTTGAATGTTTGCATGATAGATTCTTAAAAATATTTCTATTTTGCTTTGTTTTTTTTGTTTTGTTTGTTTTGTTTTTAACCCTTTTTGATGTATGACAAAAGGGGGAGAAAAAGAAATAAGTTTGCTTATTGAGTTTGTTTATTTACTTGAGTTTTGGAGAAAAAGATAGATAATTTTGTTCATAATTTTGTTCATTATTTTGAGTTGTATGACAAAAATTATTGTGTTGATATTTTTCAATGCTTTATGTGTGTTTACATAGCGTTTCATATTCTTGATATATACATAGCATTGTCTGAGGGGGAGCTTTCCAAGCTCTTCTTCCATTTTTGTTTAAATAACTTATATGTTTTGTCAACATCAAAAAGGGGGAGATTGTTGGCCCAAGGTTACAATCACCCGTTTTTAGTGTGTTTTGATGATTACAAAACATATTAGTTATTTGTACTAATATCAATTGTTGTTTAAGTGTGTTTCAGGTTTCTATCTCAAATAGATGTCTTCTTCCCTAAAGGAAGGTGCTTTGGACTCAAGACAACTCAAATTTGGGCTCAAGATGCAAAATTGAAGATCATGTGGAGATAGCCCCTCTTGAAGCCTTGAAGTCCCTAGAACATTGTAAGAATAGAATGTAAAGTTTGAGTGTAGGATATTGGCTCTAGGATACACACACACATTATTCTTTACAAATTCTATGTTTTAAAAACGTTTGTTTCTAAGTTTTATGCCTTAGTTTATATATACATGTATCCAACTTGTTTCATTTTGAATATCTTGTTTAAAACATGTGTAGACTATTTCTTGCATAATACTTAGTTGTAAGTAGTTCAAAATATTTTTACAAAAATTTCCAACTTCAAAACTGCCAGTTTTTCTGTTTCAGGCAAGTCCGGCCGACCGCCCGGTCGACCGGCGCCTGTGTCAGGACATGCACGGTCTGTGCATGTCTGTCGGTCGACCGGCCGGTCGACCCGACTGTTAACAGTTGCTCTCGGGTTTTCTGGGTCGACCGCCCCGTCGACCGAGAGAAGGAAACTGTGTTTTGTCAAAGAAGACGGTCGACCGGACGGTCGACCGGAGCCCAACGGCTCTTTGCCAACAAGGCGACGGTCGACCGACCCTGTCGACCGCCAAGCCTGCAAAAGCCCAACGGCTCTTCCTCTTTGGTGCAATTCTGAAAACTGTTTTTATTTTCTGTTTTAACAGACTTTTTGAGAGTTGTTGGAGACCTTTTTCAGGTCAAATTAGGTGTAAAAAAAATGGTTTTAACCTATTCTCTCCATATAATAGAGGGAAATAGGTCCTCATTATTTACCAAGAAAAATCCTCTAGCTTTCATTGTTTTCAAAGAGAAAAGAAAAATTGTTTTAAGCTTTCATTCCAAAATTCTTTTGAGCTTGTTTTTCAGTTGTGTTTGATTGCTAATATCACTCTACAACTGAAGTTTTCTCACTACACTTCATAGAGCCAAAAATCCCTTACTCATTCTATAGTGAAGTTGTAAAAGAGTGAGAGATTGTAAAAGAGTTTAAGAAAGAGTTTAGTGATCTTGTTGTGATCACTCTTGTTCTTGTGATCCTTTTTCTTGTGGAGCAACCTCTTCGGTAGATGTCCTTGTAAGTTGTGAAGCTAGGTGCTTGGGTCTTCGGTAGACCAAATTGTAAGGCGTCCTCGGTGGATAGTGGAAACCCTTCACGGAGGTGAAGGCGGGGAGTAGAGCGGTGGCTCGAACCTCGAAACAAATATCTTGTGTTTGCGATTGCCTTGTGTCAATTCTTGCTTTAAATTTCTCTTGCTCTATATTGCTTTAAATTACTTGCTTGTGATCTTGTTTCTTTCTTTGTGTTATTACTTCAAGCTTGTGATACTTGTGATATATTGTGTGCATCTCACTATTCATCCATCATACTTTGCCTTGTTCGATCATATCTCATACAACAAGGTTGCATTGCGCACCTCTAACCCATTCAAGGGGAATTAGGAGGAAGGAGTTCAGAACCTCTCACGGGGTATTCGGCTCTTAGTCTTGTTTTGAGAGATCGTTGCATCATTCATCATACTTAGTTTTTAAAAGAATCATTAGATTAGCAATAACACCTATTCACCCCCCCTCTAGGTGTTTTTCAGTATCCAGAGGGGCCTTCGTGCATTGACGGAGGCTTTTTGCAGGCCACCAACGACGAAGCGTGGAAAGGGGACCATTTTGCCCCGCGACGGACCTAACCCCAGAATAGGTCTGCCGTATACTTACTTGATGGCGTGGTTCGCCTTGCATTGTCCTTCTCTAATCGAAGCTGGAGAGGATCCCCCACAGGATGTTCGAATGGCGCTCCTCCGCCGATTCGAAGGATGCTCATGGCAGAAGAAATACGTGGCTGAGGCCCATAAATTAGTACGTCGCTATGACGTCTATAGTCTCTTCCGCTGTTTTCCCCGTATTCGGGGTGCAGGCTATGGGAAAGAGTTCAAAGATGCGGGGGAGGGACAGTCGTCCCTGAGCCGGGGAGTTTTTGAGTGGCTGGTCAGCATCTGGCCTTCACATTTGTTGTACAGAAGCGGGGATACCTGCTACCTGGAGCCCTATGTTCCAAGTCGATTTGCCCGTCAGTTTGGGTATGACCAACTGTACGTGGGCAACCCGAATCTCAATTTGGCTTTCATGGGGAGCCTTATTGATGGGGCCCGTGCCTGGCGATTCTTTACTGCAGGCGGTACTGGGGCGCGGCTGCGTACACCGTTAAAGAATCCCAATCTCCTAATGACCCTGTGCTTTTGCCAGTGGTACGCCACTTCCAACTCCACACCTCTCGAATTCAAGGTGAACAGTTCTGGTGTGAAGTTAATTTCTCAGCGGCTGAGACAGAAGGCTTCTGATAAAAGGGAAGGCAAAAGGGTTCGCACTCCAGGTATAGAGGAGTTTGTTGCTGTGGAAGACAGCGAGGCCTCAAATGCTGACAGTCCTCACTTCGAGGTGGGAGCGGGGGCTGAGACTCCTGCAACTGGCTCTGGCGTGATGGGGATGGCTCCCTCTCGCTGTATAGAAGAAGTGGAGGAAGAGGATTTCGAAGTCCACTTTAAAAGAAAGCGGGCAGGTAGCTCTCGTAGGAAATCATTGGCAAAGAAGCCCCGCCGCCAAGCTCCAACGATTCTCGTAGAGGGTCATCCCTCTACAGCGATTCCTCCTGCTGTCCCGTTAGCGGCTGGACCGTCGGTTGCTGAACCGACTAGCGGTGAATTCGCTCCGGGTCTGGGTAAGATTAGCCCCGTCCTTATGATACGCCTTTTTGTGTGTTCTTATTGACTTATTATCAATTCTTCTTGATTGTAGAGCTGAGGCAGCTGAAGAGCAAGGGAACATTATGATCCCCTATTCACTTATGGAGCTGAAGCTGGTTCCTGTGCCCGTCCGGAGGAGTCCGGAGGTGATGTGGCCGACATTGGTCCCTCGGGCGCTGGGACTTCTAAAGGAAGTCCTGAGGCATCGAGCTCTATTGGGTGGTCCACAGGATACTCGGCAAGCGAAAGCGAGCCGGCTGTTCGTGCTGATTCCTGGCAAAAATTTTCTGATGGAGCCCATGGAGACTGATGCGGCTGACGAGATGTTCGAGGCGACATCATCCTTTGGTATTGTCCTAACCTCTTGGCTTCTTTTGCATGTAGTGTCCCGACTAACCGTAGTCTTGTTACAGGTGTTCGGCCTCAAGGTGCATCAGCTTTAAGAGAGCCGGAAGTTCCCCCGAAGGGCCAAGGGGTGACACGAGCGCTTCGACCGCGGCAGATGTTGCTGTGCTGGATGCGCTGTACGGCGACCTGCCTTCTTATCGACCCAAGTCAGCCGAAGAATCAGAGGTTGAAGGGGGAGCAGTTCCGGAGGTATCCTCACTCCCAACTATATCAATGAGTGAGGTGCCGACAATTTTGCCAAGTGTGAAACTGAGGGTGATTACAAGCCTACTTCCCCAACTTTGGTGGTTGAGCCTGCTGTTCAGGAGATGGTTGCCAGCCCTACCTCAACGGTGGCTAGCGCACTGATTTCCATGAAGACTCCGCAGAGATCACTGACAATCTGCCCTGCTGTTGATGTTCCCATTGCTCCTTCCATGATAGTGTCGACCAGGCTGGTGGATTTCTCTGAAGTTACCTCTCTACCAGAAGTGGCTGAGGTTGAGAATGACTACATAGGTGACCTCGTCGATAGCTTTTATAAAGGCTTATGGCGAACTATCGATCTAGTTTTGAAGGGCTCGAATATGCCGTTCTCAAAGTTAAAGGTGGTCCTCTCCCGTGGCATCGAAAGTATTCGGGATTTTGAGGGGTATCACCAGGCTACTGCTTTGGAACTCCTGGTAGATGAATTTGAGAAGGATGTAGAGGAATGGCGCCGTCTCAGCAGCTCGGACCTGGAGTCTTTAGTGGATGAGCGGTTCGCGCGTCTTGTCGCTCAAAAGCACGATGCCCGGCTTGCCGCTCAAGAGGCTGCTAAGGCTATCTCTTCTGACTTGAAATCCTTGGAAACAAGGCAGGCAGAGGTCGGAAATGCGATTGACGCCTCCACCAGTTATCTTCTTGACGCCGAAGACAAGATTGGGAAGGCCGAGGAAATGATCAGGAAAGTAAATCTTATTTTATCCAAGGCTAAACTGGTGCGTCTTGAAGAAACTGCGTGGCTCGAGCAGCTTCAGGCTCAAAATGAAGAGCTCTCACAGCAGGGATTGTCACAGAGGGCAACTTTAGCGGAGGTTGAAGCTCGTCTGACCCAGGCAATGGATTTCAATGAGGCCGAGCTGAGGTCGCAAGCGCTTGCCCAGGCTGCAGATGACAGGAGGACGAGGCTGGACTCCCTTGGAGAGCGGCTCAGATCTTACAGTGTGCGCCTGTAGCTCCATGTACTTTATCCTTTTGGAATGAATGCAATTTTTCTTCTGTTGAGTCTCCAATCTTGTTCTTCTTTTTGAATTGCGATTCCAAATTGTATTGCAATTTCTTGAGAACATAGTTCTTGTTGGGCTGGATGGTGAGACTTGGGTATCTGTCAGTTCAGAGGTCGCGATGACATAACTGGTTGAGACGCCACCAAGCCCGAGGTAGGTGATACTTGTCTTTTGTAGATGTCAACAAGTATCGAGACCTGTCTTTTGTAAATGTCAACAGGGCTCGGAATTGAGACTTAGCTGTCTGCTGGTTCAGAGGTCGCAATGACGTAACCGATTGAGACGCCACCAAGCTTCAGAATTTGGTGATACTCGTCTTTTGTAAATGTCAACGAGTATCGAGACCTGTTTTTTTTGTAAATGTCAACAGGGCTCGAAATTGAGACTTGTCTTTTGTAAATGTCAACAAGCTCGAAATTAAGACTTGGCTGTCTGCTGGTTCAGAGGTCGCAATGACATAACCGATTGAGACGCCACCAAGCTCAAGGTTGGTGATACTTGTCTTTTGTAAATGTCAATAAGTATCGAAACCTGCCTTTTGTAAATGTCAACAGGGCTCAAAATTAAGACTTAGCTGTCTGCTGGTTCAGAGGTCGCAATGACATAACCGATTGAGACGCCACCAAGCTCAAATTTGGTGATACTCGTCTTTTGTAAATGTCAACGAGTATCGAGACCTGTTTTTTGTAAATGTCAACAGGGCTCGGGGTTGAGACTTGTCTTTTGTAAATGTCAACAAGCTCGAAATTGAGACTTGGCTATCTGCTGGTTTAGAGGTCGCAATGACATAACTGATTGAGGCGCCACCAAGCTCAAGGTTGGTGATACTTGTCTTTTGTAAATGTCAACAAGTATCGAGACCTGCCTTTTGTAAATGTCAACAGGGCTCGGGGTTGAGACTTAGCTGTCTGCTAGTTCAGAGGTCGCAATGACATAATCGATTGAGATGCCACCAAGTTCAAGATTGGTGATACTTATCTTTTGTAAATGTCAATAAGTATCGAGACCTATCTTTTGTAAATGTCAACAGGGCTCGGGGTTGAGACTTGTCTTTTGTAAATGTCAACAATCTCAAATTGAGACTTGGCTGTCTGCTGGTTTAGAGGTCGCAATGACATAACCGAATGAGACGCCACCAAGCTTCAAAATTGGTGATACTTGTCTTTTGTAAATGTCAACAAGTATCGAGTTTGTAGTGGAATTTGGGAGAAGCCTCGTTTTCACGGGGAGAAACGAGGGAATTGCTGTCATAGGTTTAATGTTAACGTAACAACGAAATGCATTTGTGGTCTTACCATTCTGTGGATGAGAATTGGTAAGTGATTTGGAGGTCTCGTTCTCACAGGGAGAAACGACGGAATCACTGTCATAGGTTTAATGTTAACGTAACAGTGAAATGTATATGTGGTCTTACCATTCTGTGGATGAGAATTGGTAAGTGATTTTGGAGGTCTCGTTCTCACAGGGAGAAACGAGGGAATCACTGTCATAGGTTTAATGTTAACGTAACAGTGAAATGTATATGTGGTCTTACCATTCTATGGATGAGAATTGGTAAGCGACTTTGGAGGTCTCGTTCTCACGGGGAGAAACGAGGGAATTACTGTCATAGGTTTAATGTTAACGTAACAGTGAAATGTATTTGTGGTCTTACCATTCTATGGATGAGAATTGGTAAGCGACTTTGGAGGTCTCGTTCTCACGGGGAGAAACGAGGGCATCAAACGGGAACTGGTCCCTTAGGATTTTTAGCAAATCCCCAGCTGTCAACGGGTTTGATATGCCTTTACCAACTACCGTTTGAGTCGGGCTAGCCATGCTATTCCCCTCAGCATGATGAGTTGTTGAGGACTTATGTTGGCTTAAAGGCCACATTTTCCTCTATCCTTAATCGTTAAGGATGCTGAATCATTTGGTTAATGTCTGCATAACCTTGATTCGTCTTAGGGACAACCAGTGCACGACCAGGTTCCTACTGGTTTATGGTTGTATGATCTCGCTTGGAGGAAGAGAAAGGCTCTCTTTGTGTGTACTTTGCACACGAAGGTCTTGATCAGAGGTGTAATGTTAACTTGATCATGAGAAGGATCCTTGATTAAGGATAATACTTCTTTAAGAACTTGCCATTGATCGGCATCATGAGTAGGTGGCCATCTGAAGTCATAAGGCGGTATGCTCCGCTTGAATAGACTGTTTCTATCACAAACGGCCCTTCCCATTTTGACTGAAATTTGCCTTTGGTCTTGTGCGTCATAATCATCGGTCGTCTGACGGCTAAAACCAGGTCTCCTTTCTGGAAGACTCTCTGTCTGACCTTCTTATTGAAGCTTTTGAGATTCGAGCTTGATATAGCTCGATATGCTGCTGAGCTTGTAGTCGCTTCTCGTCCAAAGCTTCGAGCTCTTGAAGACGCAACCGATCATTGTCCTCTGATGTGCTCTTGGTGGTCAAAGCGACTCGCAATGATGGCATCTGGATTTCCAACGGGATGACTGCTTCGCACCCATATACCAGGAAAAAGGCGTATTGCCTGTCGGTGTCCGAACCGTGGTTCGGTAGGCCCAAAGACATTCACCAAGCTTTTCGTCCCAATCTCGCTTGTTCGAGGAGACGAATTTCTTGAGTAGCTTGATGATCGTTTTGTTGAATGCTTCCGCCAAACCGTTAGCGGCGGGATTATAGGCAGTTGAAGCCACATTCTGAATTCGATATTTATTGCAGAACCGATAGAATACTTGGCTTATGAATTGGGGACCGTTGTCGTGGATGATCCGCCTAGGGACACCAAATCGATAGATGACATGGTGTTTGATGAAATTGACCACATTAGAGGTTTTGACTTCAACCAGTGGTATAGCTTCTGCCCACTTTGAAAAGTAGTCGGTTATTGCAAGGATAAACCGGTGACCTCTTGTCGAAGAGGGGCTGATTGGCCCTACGACGTCGATTCCCCATGCTTCGAATGGCCATGAAGCAACAGTCGGGTGGAGCAGCTCCGAAGGCTGGTGTATGAAGTCCGCATGGACTTGGCATGCTTTACACCTTCGTGCATATTGGATGGCATCGGCTATCATAGTTGGCCAATAATATCCAAGCCTATGCAACCTGTCTTTGAGCTTTGGACCTGGCTGATGAGCTCCGCAAATGCCGTCGTGCGCTTCTTGGAGCGCTTCATGTGCCTCTGAATTGGAAAGGCAACGGAGGAGGAGACCGTCATATGAACGACGGTAAAGTGTCTTCAGATTCGGATCGTAGTAGAAACGGAGAGACCTTCGTCTGACGGACGCCGCTTCTTTAGGATCGTCTGGAAGCAGACCGTGCAAAGCATAGTCAATGAGAGGAAAGCGCCAGTCTCTTGGTTCAAGATTCGTGGAGACATTATAGACTTCTCGAATTCTTAGCTTGTGCTTGGAGCATACAAGATGTCGAGTTGCGACTATGAGGTGATACTCGGTGTCGGCTGGCAAGGCTAGTGTTGTTGCTAATGCAGCAAGAGCGTCCGCCTTGGTATTTTGAGATCGAGACACATGCCCGATGTAGAAACCTTCAAATAGGTTAGCCAATTCGATGGCTGTATGGTAATAAGGCACCAAGTCCTCATAGCGGACTTCATATTCGCCTTTAACCTAATTGATGATCAGTTTTGAATCGCCATAGGCTTCAAAGTAGCGTACCCCCATTCCATGAGCGAGCTGAAGACCAATGAGCAGAGCATTATATTCTGCTACATTGTTGGAGCATGATTCTGTCAGAGAAAATGCTCTGGGCAGGACATGATTCTGTGGGGAGATAAACACAACCCCCACTCCGGCAATAATCTTGCCTTTAGGGCCCATTCGCGATGCTCCATCAAAGAACATCTGCCATACTTCCTCTTCTGAGGTTGCATTAGACTCGAAGACCTCATCAGGGATGTCTTCGTGAAGCTTTGAATGTTCCGGAACTGGATGAGCAGCCAAGAACTCTGCAAGAGCCTGGCCTTTAACCGCCTTTTGAGGCGTGAAGATCATGTCGTATTGAGACAATAAAAGTGTCCACTTAGCCAATCTTGAATTCAGTGATCCTGGCTTCGTCATAAGGAGACGCAATGGGTTTACTCTGGAAATGACATGTATGGTCTGGCCGACAAAATAATGTCGTGTCTTCTGAACAGTGAAGACGAGAGCTAAACACTCTTTCTCGATAGGGTTGTAGCGAGATTCTGCTCCTATGAGAGTTCTGCTCAGATAATAGATGGCCTGCTCGTGGCCATTGTCGTCCTTTTGAGCGAGGAGGGCACCGAGGGAGTAGTCCATAGCTTTTACATAAAGCAAGAATGGTTTCCCTGATGTAGGGGCCACTAAGACTGGAGGCTTTGTGAGGTACCTCTTAATGTCTTCATAAGCTTCCTGGCAAGTTTGATCCCATACGAATGAAGCACCCTTTTTCATGAGTCGGGTGAACGGTGAAAAACACCTAGAGGGGGGGTGAATAGGTGTAATTGCTAATCTAGAACTAAATGCAAAACTATGTGCGCTAAATGCGGAAGCTAATGCAAATCTTGCACAAACTTAATACAACACAACAAGTGTAGCCGAATTCCCCGTGAAGGGCTCTGGACTAACCCCTCTTGATTCCCCTTGAATGGGTTGAGGTGCTATGTGAAGCTCTTGTAGGTTAAGTATAAGTTAGGCACACACACAAGCAAGCCAAGCAAATACAAGATATAGCAATATGAAATATGCAAGGCAATACAAGCAAATAGATATGATATGGCAATATGAATTATGCTCAACACAAGCAAATATGATATGATATGAAGTATGATGCTTTGCATAAATGTAAAGAGAGATAGTTAGAGAAAAGTGGATCAAACGCAAACACAAAGATATGTTACGAGGTTCGAGCACCCTTGCTCTACATCCCCGCCTACACCACAGTGTAGGATTTCCAATCCACGATCTCCCACCGAGGGAACCTCTACCGAAGAGGATTTGTTACAACTTTAGGAGTACCAAACTCCTCTCTCAAACAACCACCTCACAACCGAGGGGTAGGCCCGTAGCCAAATACAACAACCAACCAACAACACCTCTACCGAAGAGGTATACAACCAAATCTCCACCTCTCACTAGAGGGAGCAAACCAATCACCCGATCACCTCTACCTAAGAGGGATACAACAAGAATAAGGGTGTTTACAACAAGTGGTTCCAAAAACCAAAAACTTAATCTCTCTTCTTTTTCTCTTTTCTTTTCCACAAAAACAAGATCCTAAATAGATTAGGATAGGTGATAGCTCAAGTGTGGAAAACTAGGTGTTTTTGGAAACAAGCAACAAAGAAAAACTAATTGGAAATCTCTTGTATATGATAGAAATAAAAGGTCAAATCAAAATCCCAAAACCTAGTTCTCTTTGATTTTCCAAAACCCAAAAACAATAAAGATTAAATCTTTTTGGCACTTAAACTCTTTTAAAAACTTATTTAAACACTAGAGAAACACAGAAATTTTTCTCCTTGAAAACCTTGGCCAAAATCCCAAAGAGATGGGTTTATATAGGCCAAAACAGAAACTAGCCGTTAGAGCTGAGCTGGCAGCTCTGACAGGCAGCGGTCGACCGCCCGGTCGACCGCCAACGGTCAAAAATATGACCGTTGGGCAACAGCGGTCGACCGGCCCGGTCGACCCAGAGAAAACAGAGAACAGAGCTCTCATCTCGGTTGACCGGCACGGTCGACCCAAACAACCCGAGAGCAGAGCTCTCAGACCCGGTCGACCGGCTCGGTCGACCGTCCCAGTGACTCCAAACATGCACAGATCTGTGCACGTCCGGTCGACCGGCCCGGTCGACCGGACATCAGCCAAGTCGACTATAACCTGTTTAGTGGACTGGTTGAGTCCTGGACCTGAAAACTGGGTTAAAAATATTTTATAAAAATCTTTTAATACATCTAAAAATCACCAAAAATATATTTATCATTTTATATCAAAACTCAAACAAGTGATAAAAATTTCAAGACATATATCAATCATATCAATTCATTTTTGAGTCTTGCAAATTTTATCAAAAACAAAACTTGTATTTTTGTCAAACTTGATTTTTCCAAAACATGAATAGGATAGTCAAAATAAGTTTGTCTAGCAAGTTTAAAGCATGTATGTATATATAGAACATATCTAATATACATAGGAATAAAGTAAACTTGTTTTGATCTACTATTCATGAAAATCAAAATCCAAATCATGAAAACGTGTGTGTTGTGCACTTGAGCATATCAACTATACTAAACTTTACAAATGGATCTAAACATACTATCTAAACTATGGATACCTAAGTCTTCGTGTCATCAAGAAGACTTGCTCCAAAACTCCATCCATGGGCTAGGCAAAGTGTGATCTTGAAGCTTTGGCCCTAGAATCACTATGAATAGCTTCTAAACTCCTTGTTGAAGCTAATCACCAACTAATATCTTGGTTAATGATCTGAAACTTAAACAACACAAGATAATTAGTGAACATAACTACATGAGTTAATCATCATCAAAACTAGGGTGGAAGGCCTTTGGGCCAACAATCTCCCCCTTTTTGATGATGACAAAACTCATGGAGTTATATATGCATGGATTAAAGTAAAGCTTCAAAGAAGCTCCCCCTTAACTCATGCATAACCAAATAAACATAATAATATGCAATGAAGGCTCTAAAACATGAATGCATAAATATGCATAAACAATAAAGGTTCTAGATACCAATGAAATATTCAAAGCAAAGCATGCTCTAGATACCAATTAACAACCAATTAACAAATAAACATTTTCTTGCATATAGGTACCAACTCTAGATACAATTAACATACATTAAAACATATTAAACTTAATATATGCAAAAACATAACTATGCATATATAAATCTCAAACAAACTCAAAATCTTTCTCCCCCTTTTGTCAATCATCAACAAAGGGGTAAACAAGCAAAACAAGAAATAAAATGAGGGGTAAAAATCTTTGTCAATCAAAACAATACAAACAATGTTCTCCCCCTTTTTGTCTAAAACAAAAACAAAGTCAATAAGGGGTGACTACAAACATGATATCAATTAAAATATGTCAATGAAGCATCTTGATACCAAATGAAAATAAACAAAGATCAATAAATGTTATATGCTATATACATTCATGAAGAGGAAGACGCTAAGTTAGCTTCCCTACACATATGCATTACATGAAAGATGGATGTTAAGCCCTAATTCACATAACACACATTATGTAATGAATAAGAGGAGATGTGAAGCTCCCCCTACACACGTGTACCACATAAAGAAAAGATGTTAAGCTTTTCAATACACAATACACTCAACATGAATCTATATGTAGAAGAGATGTTTAGCTCTCCTTGCATATAATAAATATAAATCAAAAACTTTTGTAATTTTTCTTTAAACAAAATTTTAGATACCAATTGAAAAAAAAATAATTTATAGATACCAATTAAATTAGACATAATTAATTTTGAATGTCTAAACATAATTTTGATACCAATTGTAAATGTTTTACCAATTGAAAAGATTTTACATAGAAACATTGATACCAATTGTAAGAATTATTCATTTTAAAAACATATAAACAAATTTGATGTTGATATCATATGTTTTAAAATAACAACTTTTAATCATAAAGTGTGGGAGTACAAATACCAATTGAAATACAAAATCAAATTTTCTTCCCCTTTATGAATTACAAACTAAAATGATGCATAGTCTTGATATCAATTTAAAAGTGATCAATTTAAACAAAATTGAAACTCAAGCACTAGCATAAACACAAACATATATATGTATGAAAAATAGATACCAATTGAAATTGATATTCTTGGAATTGAAAGCATACATACATACAAAACATATATGAGTATACAAGAAGATCAAAATGATACCAATTGAAAGAGTTCAATGATACCAATTGACATAACAATAAGTTCAAGTGTATACATCATATTACCAATCCACCCATCTCATGCACAAGTTTAAAAGGATTTTCAATATAAACAATACAAGGCATGGACTCCCATCCAACCTCCCGTAAAGGGTAGGGGTTTTCAAATAGATTTGAAAAATAAGCTTTGTTTGAAAAATCACTACCAAATTGAAGAATACGAACTAGCCAAAATGGAAAGTTTTATTAACTAGTACGAAATCCTTCAAGCAAGGAATAAAACAAAATAATTTTCATAAAACACATGTAAATCACATGGTACTTGAAAACACTCAATATTCAATAAAGTCCATACATGCTCATGAAAAACATACTCATGAGAAATATTTTAAAAATGATGAGTGTACAAGAAATGTGTGACATGGCATTATGAAATTTCCAATTAAGCTCAATTATACCTTAAACATGAAAACATGAAAACACAAAATCATCTAAACTATTTAATCTTCAAGGCATATGTATGTCTAATACAAACTAAGGTATACATACATATCCAAAACACAACGAGTCCACAAAATATATGCATGAAGGTACGTGGCTCAAAAAGGATAAACATGTATATCTAATAGTTTGGACAAGATAGACATATACATGAAGTTAAACAATTAAACACAAAGACTAAATCTTTACCAAAACAAATTTCATTTCAAGGTATATGTATGAATTGTCAATACAATAAGTATACATACATATCCCTAAACACAATTGAGTCCATATATAGATTTGCATGAAAGGCAAATGACTCAAGGGGTATACATGTATATCTTAAAGTTTGGCAATACAAACATATACATGAAGTGAAAACTCATAAAATAAATTCAAAAATGGAATACAAGTTTGAAATGTATGAATCATCAAAACTAGACTATACTAGCACATCTAATGGGTTCAAATAGGCAATCAAGCTCAACATATATAGATTAATTTGTGGCTTACTATATGTACAAGTATAAGTCCTAGTCTTAATGAAAACTAACATCTAAACAAGTAATCTAAACATGAAGCATCAAAACACAATATAAAAATCATCATGATAAAACTAAAACATGATTACTATGTAAATTCACATGTATTAGATTCATGATGTACATTATAGCTTAAACAAGGTGAGAACACTAAGTATGAGTTCACATAAGCATATGTGTCTCAAATACTATACATGTATGTCAAGGATCTAATAAACATGAAATGAACATACTAATCCATAGACATCAAAAAACATGCTATAAACAATGAAATGGAAAGCATGTAAACATAATAAAGGGAGTAAAGGATTGTTACCAAAACCGAAGAAGCAACTTCCCTTGACTCCAAAACATGGTGGTCATCTCCACCAAACCTTCCCTTGAAAGTGATGCATCCAAATGATTTCCTTTAAGTCCGGAGCGCATCCACTCCAAGGTGCTATCACTCTCACGTCATGTGAGAGCCCACACCTACATCATAAACAATAGGAGGGGTGGTCTTTGGTACCCATACTCTTTTGGGTCCATGGGGGTTAGTACCTTCTCTAACCCAAACAAAATTCTTTGCTAAATTAGGAGTATGTAATCTATCATAGCAAAATTTAGCAAGGTGGCCCTTACGTCCACAATGTGTACATGTGTACACATGAGCATACATATGGTGATGGGTGTGTCCGTGAGGAGCATGTGTATGCCGTGGAGGGTGTGCATGCATATAGGATGGAACTTGTTTCTTTCGAACCAAGGTTTCCAACCGTGAGTGGTTCATGGCACATTGGCTCATAGTGGAGCCCAAACAATCTACTCTCTTCTTTAACATACAAATATCATCATTCATCTTAGAAGAAGAGGTACATGCATTAGGTAGACTAGATGAAGAAGCTACACTAGCATGGCAAACATGTGCATCAATCTTATTTTGCAAAACTTCATTTTTCTTTAAACAAATTTCTAAATCCTTTGAAATAGAATCAATTTTTATTTTCAAAGAATTATTTTCTTTTACAACAAATTCAATTTTTGAAGACAAAACTTTATTTTTCTTCAAAACATTCTCACAATCATTATTGTTTTTCAAAAACTCATTTTCTTTAAGTGCAAGATCAAGTTGAGATTTTAATGAATCCCTTTCATTTGAAATCTCCTCTTTCTCTTGCAAAACAATGTCAAGTCTAGAATGAAAACTTTTATTTTCTTTTTCAAGACCAACACTTTTCTTTTGCAAAATCTTATATTTCTCAAGCAATTTTTCACACACAATAGATAGTTCTTCATTTAAAGCATGTGGATCAACAAAATCATTTGAAGAACTAGCACTATCATCACAATCTAAGTGGGGTTCCGAATGTACCTCAAGGGAGTCATTCCCTTGGACCATGAAGCATTGTGAATCGGATTCTCCACTAGATTCCTCCGGTTGATTTGGCACTTGAAGCTCGGAGGTGGTGGTTGTTGTCAATTTGTTCCACACTACAAAAGAGGAATCAAAGTTAGAAACACACATAAGATAATCTTTAGGTAATGTGCTTCTAATGGCCTCAAGGGCTTGTGCATTGGCCCCTATATGGTTGCGATCACTAAGGAAGGATTCCTTGGTAATGGCAAGGTAAACTTTATGACCTAGGGTTTGTAAGTAAAAGGTCATTCTAATCTTCCAAACATGAATGTTAGAAGGGCCAAACATAGGTGGGGTCATGAAGGCCATGTTAAACTATATGTGCGCAAACAAGCAAATGCAAACAATAGATAAGCAAGCAAATGGATCTCACTCCTAGGATGTTAAGCCTAAGTATCAGGAGCACTAGCTCTGATACTAATTGAAAAACACCTAGAGGGGGGGTGAATAGGTGTAATTGCTAATCTAGAACTAAATGCAAAACTATGTGCGCTAAATGCGGAAGCTAATGCAAATCTTGCACAAACTTAATACAACACAACAAGTGTAGCCGAATTCCCCGTGAAGGGCTCTGGACTAACCCCTCTTGATTCCCCTTGAATGGGTTGAGGTGCTATGTGAAGCTCTTGTAGGTTAAGTATAAGTTAGGCACACACACAAGCAAGCCAAGCAAATACAAGATATAGCAATATGAAATATGCAAGGCAATACAAGCAAATAGATATGATATGGCAATATGAATTATGCTCAACACAAGCAAATATGATATGATATGAAGTATGATGCTTTGCACAAATGTAAAGAGAGATAGTTAGAGAAAAGTGGATCAAACGCAAACACAAAGATATGTTACGAGGTTCGAGCACCCTTGCTCTACATCCCCGCCTACACCACCGTGTAGGATTTCCAATCCACTATCTCCCACCGAGGGAACCTCTACCGAAGAGGATTTGTTACAACTCTAGGAGTACCAAACTCCTCTCTCAAACAACCACCTCACAACCGAGGGGTAGGCCCGTAGCCAAATACAACAACCAACCAACAACACCTCTACCGAAGAGGTATACAACCAAATCTCCACCTCTTACTAGAGGGAGAAAACCAATCACCCGATCACCTCTACCTAAGAGGGATACAACAAGAATAAGGGTGTTTACAACAAGTGGTTCCAAAACCACAAACTCAATCTCTCTTCTTTTTCTCTTTTCTTTTCCACAAAAACAAGATCCTAAATAGATTAGGATAGGTGATAGCTCAAGTGTGGAAAACTAGGTGTTTTTGGAAACAAGCAACAAATAAAAACTAATTGGGAAATCTCTTGTATATGATAGAAATAAAAGGTCAAATCAAAATCCCAAAACCTAGTTCTCTTTGATTTTCCAAAAACCCAAAAACAATAAAGATTAAATCTTTTTGGCACTTAAACTCTTTTAAAAACTTGTTTAAACATTAGAGAAACACAGAAATTTTTCTCCTTGAAAACCTTGGCCAAAATCCCAAAGAGATGGGGTTTATATAGGCCAAAACAGAAACTAGCCGTTAGAGCTGAGCTGGCAGCTCTGACAGGCTGCGGTCGACCGCCCGGTCGACCGCCAACGGTCAAAAATATGACCGTTGGGCAACAGGGTTGACCGGCCTGGTCGACCCAGAGAAAACAGAGAACAGAGCTCTCATCTCGGTCGACCGGCACGGTCGACCCAAACAACCCGAGAGCAGAGCTCTCAGACCCGGTCGACCGGCTCGGTCGACCGTCCCAGTGACTCCAAACATGCACAGATTTGTGCACGTCCGGTCGACCGGCCCGGTCGACCGGACATCAGCCAAGTCGACTAATAACCTGGTTTAGTCGACTGGTTGAGTCCTGGACCTGAAAATTGGGTTAAAAATATTTTATAAAAATCTTTTAATACATCTAAAAATCACAAAAATATGTTTATCATTTTATATCAAAACTCAAACAAGTGATAAAATTTCAAGACATATATCAATCATATTAATTCATTTTTTAGTCTTGCAAATTTTATCAAAAACAAAACTTGTATTTTTGTCAAACTTGATTTTTCCAAAACATGAATAGGATAGTCAAAATAAGTTTGTCTAGCAAGTTTAAAGCATGTATGTATATCTAGAACATATCTAATATACATAGGAATAAAGTAAACCTTTTTTGATCTACTATTCATGAAAATCAAAATCCAAATCATGAAAACGTGTGTGTTGTGCACTTGAGCATATCAACTATACTAAACTTTACAAATGGATCTAAACATACTATCTAAACTATGGATACCTTAGTTTTCGTGTCATCAAGAAGACTTGCTCCAAAACTCCATCCATGGGCTAGGCAAAGTGTGATCTTGAAGCTTTGGCCCTGGAATCACTATGAATAGCTTCTAAACTCCTTGTTGAAGCTAATCACCAACTAATATCTTGGTTAATGATCTGAAACTTAAACAACACAAGATAATTAGTGAACATAACTACATGAGTTAATCATCATCAAAACTAGGGTGGAAGGCCTTTGGGCCAACAAACGGTTGACAGCGGCCTGAGAGATTTGCAATGAATCTCCTGATATAAGCCAGCCTGCCTTGCAAGCCTCTGAGCTCTTTGAGATTCCTCGGTGGATGCATGCTCTGAATGGCTTTGACTTTGTCCGGGTCAAGATGAATCCCTTTTGATGTGACAATAAACCCAAGGAACTTGCCACTTGACACTCCCAAGAAGGATTTTGTAGGATTCATTTTCAGTTGATGAGCCCGCATTATGTCGAACATCGTTCTCAGGTCGCGAAGATGTTCATTCTTGTTGCGGCTTTTGACGGCAATGTCGTCGACATAGCACTCCACCGTTTTTCGGAGATGATCGCGGAAGATTGTACTCATTGCCCGCTGATAGGTTGCTCCAGCGTTCTTCAGTCCGAAGGGCATTACAGTGTAGCAGTATACCCCCAATGGTGTTCGGAACGAAGTATGCTTCTCGTCGTCGGGATACATCTTAATCTGGTTGTATCCTGAAAAGCCGTCCATGAAAGACATTCTTTCGAATCCACATGTGTTGTCGATCATGACGTCTGGATGGGCAGTGGGAATTCGTCTTTAGGACAAGCCGTATTGAGATCACGGTAGTCGATGCATATCCGTATTTTCCCGTTCTTCTTGAGGACGGGGACGATGTTAGCTAACCAATCTGGATGTTGTTCATCCTGGATGAAGCCACATGCAATGAGCTCGTGAACTTTGGCTTCAATAGCTTCCATAATGTTCGAGCGAAACCGACGTTGTTGCTGCTTGACTGGCTTGACGTCAGGCTTGATGTTTAGACGGTGCATAGCGACCTGTGGATCAAGTCCGGGCATGTCTTCGTAGCTCCATGCGAAGACGTCCATATACTCTCTTACGAGTATTATCAATTCTTCCCTTTCTGTAAGTGATAGGCTTTCACTTATAAAGATGGGCTTAGGGTGGTCTTGACTACCCAAGTTGACCTGCATCACCTTATCTTCAGTAGGTGGCTCGCGCAGTTCGAATCGCTTTTCCCATTGAAGGTCTAATTGCTGGGCCCATAGTTCCTCATCAGTGGCTTCTGCGGGCTCCAATTGACTGCTTGAGGTCATATTGACAGTGAGATTCTCGAACATCATTCCCACACTGACGTTTGAGTCCCACTCGGAGGATGAGGCTGAATGTAATGGAGCTGATCCATCGTCCTTGGCTTGAACCGTTGCTGACAATGTGGGTGTAACATACCCTAACCCCCTGCGTGTACTATCATAGTAAGGCTTCCCTTTAGGCACAAAGTTCCGCATCAAACCGCGCCTTCCTTTTCAAAATTCAGGCCTTCTCCATGCCTCAAGTCGTACCTTATTTTCTTTCATAATATGGCGCGTTGGCCACGCCTAATGAAAGAATTGTGGAGTGTCTGAGTCTGAACTTGAATCTGCGACCGCGGGTCCCCGTGGTTGGGTTCTACCGAAGATTATCGGTAACTGACCTTCTTTGGATGGCGGGATCACCAAGACGGCTCCTTCTGCGGATTCCATGGGCGTACTGGACGCACTTGGCTTGTGTAAAGGCATGTGCAGAGAGCTATCCGTAATGGATTCAAATAGCCCAACAGTCGCAGGATAATCAAAAGAAATATTATCATTAATTACCCATTCACCTTCATCCTCTGAAGGAGTATTACATAGGGATTATTGAGACATGCTATAATTGGTTCACCAATCAGAATGGCTGGCATGCCTGTTTCGGATTCTGAATCTGCCTCATTGCCACTTTCATCATCATCTGGCAATGGTTCCTTAGGTGTTTCACCGGCCTCTTGATACAGGAGAGCGTCAGTAAAGTAGTTTTTCACCCCTTTGAATGGTTGCTTTTCAGCAAAGACAGTTCGTACTGTCGTGTCATCTTCAACATATTTGAAGCATTGGTGCAGAGTAGAGGGAACGATCCAGTTGGCATGGATCCATGGCTGTCCCAGCAGCAGGTTATATGATGTGTCAGCATCAATGACATAGCACGTCACTTCTGACTTCAGGCTCCCAATTCTGCAACGGAGTCGAATTTTTCCCAGTGGATGACTGCTCCCGGCGTTGAAACCGTATATTGTAGTAGTGGTTGCGGACAACCTGTACAGCGGTATGCCGAGAGAAGCCTTTTGGGGATGATGCTGAGTGCGGACCCCGGATCGACTTGTATTCTTTCAATGCACGTTGAACCGATATATCCGGTGTAGTACAGAGGTCGATCGTGCTTGTTGTCTTTGAGAAGCATATCTTCCACCGTGAATGTAATAGCAGGCACCTTGGATTGTGTATGATGACATTCTGGGCAAGGAGACTGAACGTCGTCGTTAGGAATCTCAGACATGCATGTCAGAAAGGATTCTGCGTTGGCTAGCGCATCCCTGAGTGCTTCTCTTGTCTCTTTCGAGAGGTGAAGGAGCTCGTGTATAGTGATACGAGCTGGGATATTGGCCAGCTGAGCGAATATGTCAAACCGAAAGGGCGTATCAAACCCTTGGCCTGGTGGTTTCTTCAACACGTGGTCGAATCGTACCTCCTTAGGCCTCTCTTTCCCTTTGCTGGGATTGGAGTGGATGCTGGTGCTTGTACTGACGTCGTTTGCTGTTGTGTCTCGTCAGTAGACTTTTCATACTGCCTCAAGTATGGTTTTTCGGATCGGGTGCCCGTCTGTTGAGGCGTATCGGCTTACGCCGTGCAAGCAAGCTTTTCTCCTTCTGAATCACTGAGGGAAGCCGATGTAAGATTGCTGTCGTCTGGCAGGATGGAGATGACATTGCAAGACTTGTCCTTTGACTTGGGCTTCTTTGGATCCCGCTGTACGTCTTGGACGAGGTCTGGGTGTATCCAGATGACTTCCCCCGTCTCTAATGTTAAGGGAACAAGACCCTTATTATCTTGAGCTGTAGCTGGAGGATGCTTGACTTCCAACCGTGGCGCAGGGACTGAATAAGTCCCGTCAGGAACTGTGACCTTTGGAGCTTTGCCGAACTCCAGAGTCACCATATTGGCCGTGACTTTCTTTTGTTCTGTCTTCAATGTCAGAACCCCGGCATCAACCAAGGCTTGAATTCTGTCTTTGAGGACATAGCACTTGTCAGTAGGATGGTGAATCATCCTGTGGTAGAGGCAGTATTTAGGGTCGTTTGTGCGCCCTATCTCATTGGGACGCCGAGCATCTGGCAGTTTCATTTTGTTCCCTTTGTGGAGCAGATGGAATATCGTGACCACCTGATTGTCTTTGAAGGAGTACTGCTTTGGAGGAAACTTAGGCTCCTGATTGTTGAAGCCACTCTTCTTGGCCTTCGACTGCACATCTCCGGATAACTCCACAGACATAGTCTCTTTGCCTTTAGCTTGAGAAGATTGCGGTAGGTTGCTACGCCCTTTGTTGTTCATCCCCCACTTGCCTCTAGGGGCGGATGGTTCGAACTTTTTAGCCGACTTCTCGGCTATCTCTGCTTGTTCGACCAATTCCTTCCAAGTGTAGGCTTTGACAGCCCCCATGCGAACTTTCACTTGGTCTAAGAAGTTGTGTCTGCATGTCTGTAAGAGCATGGGTAGTGGCATCCCTGCTGGGCACATCAAGGATAAGTTTCTGAACCGTTCAATGTAGTCACGGACAGATTCGCCCTTCCTCTGCACAGTGGAGAGGAGCTTGTCCATGGTCACTTCGGTATCGTCCTCATAGAAACGAGAGAGGAACCGAGTTTCCAGGTCGATCCAGGAGTTGATAGAGCCCGGGGGAAGACTTCGGAACCAGTCAAATGCCACCCCCTTTAAGGTGCCAATGAATAGCCTAGCCATGATGGCGTCATTGCTTATAACATTACCAGTCTGAGACCGGAAGTAGTAGATGTGCTGATTTGGCGAGCTCTTTCCATCATAGGTATGCAGCGTCGGTGGTTTGAACTTCGGTGGGTATGGCACCGAATCCCACTCCAGCAGGTAAGGACGGACTGCCCCTACCTTCTTTAATTCATCCCTCTGAGCTAGGGATGCGATTTGAGCTTGGAGGCCCTTGAGGACCTCGGCGTCTAAGGAAGAACCCTCTTTGGATTTCTCCGGCTTTGGCTGCTCATTGCTGAAGTGTTCCTCCTCATCATGATTGCTCCCGGCATCATTGTTGTTCCGGTCACTGAGGAGTTGAGCGAGCATCTGTTGAATATTGTCCAGAGCCTCTTGCTGAGTCTTGAAAGTTTGCTCCTGAGCTTCCAAACGCCGACGAAGATCGTCGTTAGTATTATCAGCCATGTTGACTGATGCCCTGTCTGTTCGCACTGAACTGACTGTGGCCGAAGAAGCATATCCACTGTCTTCATCTTCTTCATCCGATGGCTGGAGTGATCACCTGGGTTCTAGCGAGGCTAGGGCCGTCGAGGAAGAAGGCTGTTCATAATTGTAGGGTATCGCCACCCTGGATCTGATGTTTCGGAAAACACCTTCCTCATGCACCAAGACTTCGCCTAAGCCTGGGCTATAATCTTGATCTGGGGACTCTCTCCTCTTCCGGTCATGTTGACGGATGCAGAGGGTAGATCTCGCGAGGTGCTCCTTTTGCGGTGTTTCCTCGGGGCCTGTACTGATAGCCGATCAAAAACTGACCGTCGTCTTGGAGGCGTGGCGGGGATTGGTCCCAGCCGGCAATGGAACGAGTGGAGTGTTACCAGCTGACATCCCACTTGTTGACAACAGGGGGAAGAGGTTTGTCTATCCGTCAACAATTTCCTCAAATCAGACCCGGTTGGGTCTCTGCAATCGAGCGCAAAGGCTCTTTTAGGTCGCACATAGGACGATGTCCTACTTCTTTTATCCCTACAGAAGGGATTAGCACTGAATAGTGCTTTGGTTCTAGCTTCGCCATTAGGCGCGAGCTTAGTGCTTGACGCACTGGAAAGCGGAGCACGCTGTGGTGCTTTACCCGCTTGCTGCTGCGAAGGCAATTAGCCTTAGATAGTACTTTGGCTTCAGCTTCGCGGTCATGGACCCTGTGCGTACGCTGTGGTACAGTAGCTTCGCTCGTGAGAACGAGGCCGGCGCAAGGCATTGCTGCTTTTGAATTGGACGACGGTATGATTGCCGTCGTAATTTTATGATTGGAGCAGACAGGCATCCTGCCTTTTTCTTCGCGAGAAAGGCGCGGTTTAGGCGTGGCTACGCCTGAAGCTTCGGTCGGAGACTTCTGTTTAGGCTTCCATACCCACCTTGGCAGAGGAGACTTAGGTTCACAAGGAACCTGATTAGCCACACGCGAGGCTGAGGGGTGTTTGCAGAATTCTGCTTCCGGTTTCTGCTTTGAAACCTTGGCCGTGGAAACCTTCCTATGCTTCCGTGCTCGAAGCATTGGGCCACCCCTAGAGAGGACTTCTTCAAATCTTCCTCAATCGAACTGAACCACCAAGTTCTCACAAGTAAAGGAATCAGACTGCGAACATGTTTCCTTGTTGCGCCGAATAACCGCAGTAGGTTCGCAGGGAACCTTTTCAGTCTTCGCGGAAACTTTCCTTGAAGATTTAGCCAGAGGGGCTCTGGCTGCACCGGCTTTTCTGAATTCAGAGTTAGACCCGAAGGCCTGTTCGTCGCATTGCGACACTTGATTCTCAGCAGTGGAGAATTTCTTCCCCAGCGGAGTCGCCATCTTGTTTTCCATTATGTTTGCAAAGGGGGAAAACTTACAATAAAAATGTTGAGGAGCTAAATTACAAGTATTCTTAAAAAGATTACAAGTAGATCTCCTCAGAGATTCTGGAGAAGTGTGCCGATAGGAGTCTGGTCAGCGCGCAACCACTTTGTCCCTTTGACGATGCGAGCGATGAGATTCCCTTCTCGCCTGGTTCGGGGAATCAGAGAACAGAAGGTTGGTAGAACCCTCTTGCTGCTTCTCAATATCGCCTTCAATTAGGAATTCCTTCTCGCCTGGTTCCGGAGATTCCTTGAGAAGAAGGACGATGTTAGGGTATCAACACCCTGGATAGAGAAAGCAATTCTCTAAAAGGTCTCTGAATTCGAGAGCGCACGGTGCGTTATGAAGAAGCCTCTGCTTGTGGAGTCCTCTTTTTCCGATCGATCGATCCTCTCTCCTTGTACCCCTGGCGGGCTATTTATAGGGAGAGTAGGGGCATAATTGTCCCTTGAAAATATAGAAACAGATTGAATCGAATCTGTTTAAATCTGGAAAGTAGCCTTGCTGCGAGGCTAAGATCAGCTTCTGCGAAGCTAGAATTGGCAGGTCAGTTGATCTTCTTGATCCCTTCCATATCGTTGGAGGATTTCCCTTGATCTTCTTACTCGTTTTTAGAAGAGACAAGAGATTGTGACAATCAACTGCCAAATTTGATCTCTGATTTGATCTTAATTGGATTTGATCTGATTGGATCCGATCTCATCCAGAGATTTGATTGGTCAAAGGTTGACCATAGCAGACAAATAGCGGCGCTGCCCGCTTTGAACTCGTAGCGGAGCTAGAGACGGTTTCTGGCAAAGTCCGAAAGAAACCCTTTGGCAGAGCTGGAAGTCCCCTGTGGAGAAGTTTGCGAGTTAGCTTCTTGGCGAGGCTTTGGATGGCTTCGAGGCGAAGTCGAGTGATATTAGCCTCTCAAGCGAGGCTATCCCTTTGGGCTCATGCGATGCTAAGTGCTAGCACCTTAGACCTACTGAGGTCTGTTTAGAAACAATCTGGGTTCACTGTCTGCTTGCTGGATCAGTGGAGTCCAAGTTGCTTCCTTGTCCCTCAGAGATGGGTGAAAACTGGTCTTCAGCTCGTCTGTCACTTGTCTTTTGTAAATGTCAACAAGTTTAGACATTGTTCGGACCAATAAGAATCTTGTCTTTTTTAAGTGTCAACACCTGAAGTCTCTGAAAACCCAGTATTTATAGGCAAAAACCAAACGGGGAGAGGTACGAAGATAGGGGGAGCAAAACTACTTTAACAAAGCCGTAGAAACGCAGTTTTGGCTGCATTTCTGCGGCTTGGATATGGCCAGGTGGCCACACCCGGGGAGTACAGCTCACAGGTTTCTCGATCTCCTTTTATCTGTTGCTGGATTTGTGGCTTTAAGTCTTGGATTTGGTGAAACCTTCCTTGAGCTTTGACTTTAACCAATTGATTTGTGAAGATCTTGTTTTAACTGCTTATTCAGCTGGTTTTATCTTCTTTGATTTGCCTTGATCTGTCCTGATCTTTGATTTGAATTAATTCTGAATTAAATCAGAATTTTGATAGGCTTTTGGGCTCGTTTCTCTTCCCTCTCCTTTAGTAATAGGCCTACATATAAATTAAAGAATAAATAGGATTAAAAACAAAGTTTATTATATAATAAATATGAGAATGTGATAATAAATATGCAGTATCAGCGACGATCAAGTGGCATTGCAATTCAAATTTAGCATATCAATCATATAACATTGTTTTCATGAAAATCGAAAATAACACAAGTATTTGCTTTCTTGTCTAAAACATGTTGGCCCAAAGGCCTTTCACTCTAGTTTTGATGATGATTAACTCATGTAGTTATGTGTACTAATTATCTTGTGATTTTAGTTTCAGATTATTAATCAAGATATTAGTTGGTGTTTAGCTTCAACAAGATGAATTGGAAGCTTGCACATGTTGATTCAAGAGCCCGCGCATCAAAGATCATACATTGCACTTGCTCAGTGAATCAAGAGTTTTTGGATCGAGCCGACTTGGAGATTGCGCTCTAGCTTGGAGATTGCGCTCTACAAGAAGACTTAGGTATCCTAGTTTAGTTTTGTGTTTAGATCCAAATTGTAAAGATTAGAATAGTATGATATGCTCAAGTTCACAACACACACGTTTCATATATTGGTTTTCGGTTTTTCGGTTTTTGGTTTAAACCGATCTTGGTTTGCATGAATAGATATTATATCAAAACAAGTTTACATGGTTTAATGTATATTAGATTTGTTCTATATACATGCTTGCTTCAACTCTTAGACAAACTTACTTTGATATACCTATTTCATGAGTTTTAGGTTTTGTGTTTTAACAATACTTAATTTTGGAATTAAGGACAAAAACTATGATATATATGTTTCATGTATATTGGATTTCTATCCATATGCATCATGCTTCAAGTTGTTTAAATATCATGTTTTTGTATTTGGATGAGCTTTAGACAAAATGTATTTTCTATTCAAGATCCAAGTTTTAGAAAATACAGTTTTTGGTTTTTGGCAAAATTTCTATAACACAAAAATAGTCCTTATTGATTGATATTTGAGCTAAACTTTTTACCACATGTTTATATATCAATGCTATGATAAAACAAGTTTCTATGGAAGTTTTAGCAAAGATAAAAATGTTTTTAAAATGTATTTTAAGTATGTTTTCTGTTCCAGGCTTCAACCAAGTCGACTAGGACCCTGATTAGTCGACTAGGTCAGAAGTCGGTCGACCGGGCCGGTCGACCGACGTGCACAAACCTGTGCACATTTCTGGCACAGATGGCGGTCGACCGGACGGTCGACCGGAGCAGAGATGTCTGCTCTCTGGATCCTTGGGTCGACCGGGCCGGTCGACCGGAATTCAGAGAATGCTTTGGGTCGACCGGGCCGGTCGACCGCTAGTTGCCAACGGTCAAAAATTGACCGTTGGACGGTCGACCGGGCGGTCGACCGGCAGGGTTATTTTGGCAAAACTGCTGCCAAACGGCTAGTTTCCAGATTTGCCTATAAATACCCATTTGCAAGAGTTTTTCTCTAAGGTTTTGGTGCGAATTTTTTCATACTCTCTGGTGTTTTTGCTGCAATTAAAAGAAGTTTTTGAACTCATATTGAACAATCTATTTTGAGGTCTTTGCTAGGGTTTGGAAAATCAAAGAAGAGGTTTTTGGGAAAAGCTTTTGATTGAACTTCACCATCTTGATTTCTATTGTTTTCCCAAGGATTTTTCTTTGTGATTTTGATTTCCATTCCATTGGTTTTCTCCACACTTGAGCTAAAATCTACTATCTATATCTATAGGATATTTGTGTGGAAAAGAAGATATAGTTTGTGGTTGTTGCTTTAGACCACCAAGTTGTAACCCAATCTTTACTTGCTTTGTGCTTTGGGTTGTATCCCTCAAGTTGTGAGGTGATCCTTGTATTGGTTTGTGATTGGGAGTTTGTTGTATTGGTTGGGAGTTTGCCTCAAGGAGGAGGTTGTGATTGTTGGAGTTTGCCTCAAGGAGGAAGTTGTGTTTGTTGGCTTAGAGTGGTGCCTCAAGAAGGAGGTTGTATTTGTAAAGAGAGGAGTTGGGTACTCCTTGTGAGAGTTCTTTGTGGACTAGCTAGTGGATTAGAAATCCTTCGTGTGTCGAAGGCGGGGATGTAGAGCTGGGTGCTCGAACCTCGAAACATATCTCTGTGTTTGCGATTGATCCATTGACTCTCTCTCTATCTCTCTCTTTACTTTGTGCCTTGCAACTATTCATATTGTGCATTCATATTTGCTTGGCTTGGTTGTGTGTGAATCATTTGTTGATCACACTTGAGTGTAATTTGCATTAAGTTTTTAAATTCCGCATTTAGTTCATAGATTAGCATTGTCACCTATTCACCCCCCCTCTAGGTGACTTTTCAATTGGTATCAGAGCTAGTGCTCCTGATATTTAGGTTTAACCACCTAGGAGTGATCTTGGTTTGCTAATCTTCATTTGCATTTTCATTTGCACTCATACTAGTTTGCACTCATGGCTAGCCCTCCTATGTTTGACCATTTTAGATTTGACTCTTGGAAGGTTGACATGATTAGACATCTAAAAGGACTAGGACATTTAGTTTATCAAGCCATCACTATAGAATCCCTCCCTAATAGTAGCAAGCATAAGAAGGCCAATGCATTAGCCCTTAGGACACTTCTAGCATCTCTAAATGAACATCTTTTACCTATTTTTGATCGCTATGATTCGGCTTTTGCAGTTTGGAGCATCTTAACGTCTCCCGAGCTTCCAAGGATCATCAACAATTTGAGGAGATCCAAGAGAGACATGTCCAAAGATAAATGCTTCATGGTCCAAGGGAAAGACTCCCTTGAGGTACACTCGGATTCCCCTCTTGATGATAGCTCTAATTCTTATTGCCATGGTTGTTTTGAGGTTCAAACTTTAAATATGGAACTTACTCAAAAGCTTGAAAAATTCTTAGAAAAACACAAACTTTTGAAAGAGAATAATCTTGTTTTGAAAAATGAATTAAAGGATTTATGTTCTAATTTTGAAGTGATTTTGCAAGAAAAAGAAGAGATCACTAGTGAACGTGACTCACTACAATCTCAACTTGAACTTGTACTTAAAGAGATTGAAGATTTGAAAAACAAAAATGGTTTTGATGATGTTGTAGAACACAATGAGGTTTTGTCTTCTAGATTGATCTTGTTTTCAAAGAAAATCTTACTTTGAAAAATAAAATTGATTCAATTACAAAAGAATTGGATTTGGTTTTGATTAAAAATAAATCTTTACAAAATGAGATTGATATTCATGTTTGTCATGCTAGTGTAGCTTCTACTTCTTGCACTCCTATAGCATGTTCCACTTTGTCTTCTAGCATAGAAAATGATATAAACAATTTGAAGAAAAGTGTTGATTGTTTGGGCTCCACTTTGAGCCATTGTGCCATGAATCACTCTCGTTTGGAATCCTTGGTTCGCAAGAAACAAGTTCCAACCTTGCGTGCACACCCATCTATGCATACACATGCTTCTCATGATCACCATCATCATATGTATGCTCACGTGTACACATGTACACATTGTGGTCGAAAAGGCCATCTTGCTAGATTTTGTTATGATCTTTTACATGTTGAAAATTTAGCAAATAATCTTGTTTGGGTTAGAAAGGATACTAACCCCCGTGGACCCACAAGAAAATGGGTACCAAGATCCACCTCTTTGATGTTTGATGTAGGTGGAGGCTCTCGCATAACGTGAGAGTGTTGGTGCCTTGAGGTGGATGCATTCTAAGCTAAAAGGAGAACCATTTGGATGCTTCACTCTCAAGGAGATTTGGTGGGAGGACCACCGTGGTTTGGAGAACTAGAGATGCACCTTCATCGGTTTTGGTATCATTCTCTAACTCCCATTTTTATTTACATGCTTTTACATGTTCATCTATTCATAGCATGTTTTGTTTCATTGTTCATTATGCTTATGCTATGTTAGTTAGATTAGTGTTATACATGTTTAGTTACTTGAGCACCCATGTTTCATATGGATCTATATTTAGTGTTCTCACCTTGTTTAGAACTAACATGTATGCCCTAGATCTAATGCACATACATTTGCATTATGACCATTTGGATGTTTATGATTATATGATGATTTGTTTTGATGACTCATGTTTTAGTATGATATTTGCCATGTTTATTAGACTTATGCTTTACATGATTAGTGGTTGAGACACCCATGTTTAGTATGGACCCATATTTTGTGTTCTCTTTATGGTTAGCTATCATGTTGATCATAGTTCTAATGCACATGTCTTTGTCATGCAAATCATATGGTTGACTATGATTCTTTTGTTTTAATAATTCATGTTTTTATGCTTCATGTTTTGACTACCTGCTTGAATGATAGTTTTCATTAAGACTAGGATTTATACTTGTACAACTAGTGAGCTACAAATAGACCTTTATATATGTTTGTGCTTAAACGCTCATTTGTATTCACTTGATGTACTAGTATAATCTAGTTTTGATGATTCTTGCATTTGACTTGTATTCATCATTTTACGTGTTTTGTTTTAACTTCATGTATATGTCTATCTTGTCCAAACTATTGAGTATACATGTACATCCTTGAGCCACGTGCCTTCATGCACATACTTTTGTGGACTCATTGTGTTTAGGATATGTATGTATACTTTAGTTTGTACATGACATACATATGCCTTGAAGTTTAAATCATGTTTTGATGATTTTCATGTTTGCTAGATGATTTCACATTCATGATGAACCCCACATTTTTTTTGATAATTTCAATTGGTGATTTCACATCTTAGATGAGTTTCATGTTTTTACAATTGAGCTTAAATGCCTATTTTCATGTTGATATGTGTCACACAACACTTGTACACTCACCTTATTTAATGTTTTCTCATGACTTAGTTTTCATGAGTACAAATTGTGCTATATGGATTTTGAGTGTTTTAGTGCCATGTGGTCTACATGCGTCTTCATGAAAAATATTTTTATTATTCCTTACTTGAAGGATTTCGTACTAGTTTACCCTCCATTTAACTAGTTGCGATATTCTTCATTTTGGTAGAGATTTTCAAACATACTATAATTTCAAATCTATTTTTGAAAACCCCTACCATAAAGGGTGGTTGGATGGGAGATCATGTTCATGTATGCTTTATAATGAAAATCATTTTTAAACTTGCACATGATTGGGTGGTAGTTGATATGAGATATACACTTGATCTTATTGTTGTTTCAATTGGTATCATTGAATTCTTTCAATTGGTATCAAATCTTGACATCCTTTTGTATACTCATATATGTTTTGTTTTATATATATGTATGCATACACTTCATATAGTATCAATTTACAATTGGTATCTCTGTATCAAATTTTAAATTGGTATCTATTTCTTACATACATATATAGATGATTTATTTGTGCTTCAAGATATATGCACAAATTTTGCTTATGATAAGCTTGATTTTTTTTAAATGACTATCATTTTCAATTGATTCAATTTTCAATTGGTTTCTTTATACAAGCATTATCATTATCTTGCTTATGCTAAGCTTGAGCTTTAACATTATTTCAATTGACTTAGTTTTCAATTGGTATCTTATTTCTAGCTTAAGCATATGTTTAGTTGGTATTTCATAAAGGGGAGAAAACTCACATTTCAATTTTTCAATTGGTATTTAGTTTACCATTGGTTTTGTTTCCCACTCCCTAACTTTATAAGAAAAAAAAATGATTTAAGAATGATTATTGATTTTTAATTGGTATCATATGCTTATAAAGATATATATTTTCAATTGGTATCAAGATGCATTTGTTCACTCAAATTGGTATCAATGTGTTTTTCAATTGGTATCATGTGTTTTATTTTCAATATGTTTTAATTTCAATTGGGATCTTATTTGTTTTCAATGCCCCTCTTACTTTCAATTGGTAATTGGTAGGCATTTCTTAAATGTTTTTATGATCACTTTCTATTGATATCATAATGCACTTCTTTGACACATTTTTTTTAATTGGTATCATTTTTGGTTTCACCCCTTGAAGTAGTTTGTTTATTCTTTGTTTCATATATTTAGGGGGAGAAGAATTCATATCTATTTTGTATTTAACCCTTTGTTGATGATTGACAAAAAGGGGGAGAAGATTTATTGGAGTTGATATGCATGAGTTTTCAGTTTTATGTTCATTTCATCTCCATTGGTATTGGTATCAAGAGCATTATGAGTTTTGTTTTTATTAGTATCCATTGGTATCAAGAGCATGTTTTGGTAATTTAGTTGTTTTGTTTTAATTGGAATCAATAGCATGTTTCATATGCATATTCATTTTATGTCAAGAACCTGTTTATATGCATCTTATTGTTTGTTTATTCCTATGCATGAGTTAAGGGGGAGCTTCTTTGAAGCTTTACTTTAATCCATGCATATATAACTCCATGAGTTTTGTCATCATCAAAAAGGGAGAGATTGTTGGCCCAAAGGCCTTTCACTCTAGTTTTGATGATGATTAACTCATGTAGTTATGTGTACTAATTATCTTGTGATTTTAGTTTCAGATTATTAATCAAGATATTAGTTGGTGTTTAGCTTCAACAAGATGAATTGGAAGCTTGCACATGTTGATTCAAGAGCCCGCGCATCAAAGATCATACATTGCACTTGCTCAGTGAATCAAGAGTTTTTGGATCGAGCCGACTTGGAGATTGCGCTCTAGCTTGGAGATTGCGCTCTACAAGAAGACTTAGGTATCCTAGTTTAGTTTTGTGTTTAGATTCAAATTGTAAAGATTAGAATAGTATGATATGCTCAAGTTCACAACACACACGTTTCATATATTGGTTTTCGGTTTTCGGTTTTTGGTTTAACCGATCTTGGTTTACATGAATAGATATTATATCAAAACAAGTTTACATGGTTTAATGTATATTAGATTTGTTCTATATACATGCTTACTTCAACTCTTAGACAAACTTACTTTGATATACCTATTTCATGAGTTTTAGGTTTTGTGTTTTAACAATACTTAATTTTGGAATTAAGGACAAAAACTATGATATATATATGTTTCATGTATATTGGATTTCTATCCATATGCATCATGCTTCAAGTTGTTTAAATATCATGTTTTTGTATTTGGATGAGCTTTAGACAAAATGTATTTCTATTCAAGATCCAAGTTTTAGAAAATACAGTTTTTGGTTTTTGGCAAAATTTCTATAACACAAAAATAGTCCTTATTGATTGATATTTGAGCTAAACTTTTTACCACATGTTTATATATCAATGCTATGATAAAACAAGTTTCTATGGAAGTTTTAGCAAAGATAAAAATGTTTTTTAAAATGTATTTTAAGTATGTTTTCTGTTCCAGGCTTCAACCAAGTCGACTAGGACCCTGATTAGTCGACTAGGTCAGAAGTCGGTCGACCGGGCCGGTCGACCGACGTGCACAAACCTGTGCACGTTTCTGGCACAGACGGCGGTCGACCGGGACGGTCGACCGGAGCAGAGATGTTTGCTCTCTGGATCCTTGGGTCGACCGGGCCGGTCGACCGGAATTCAGAGAATGCTTTGGGTCGACCGGGCCGGTCGACCACTAGTTGCCAACGGTCAAAAATGACCGTTGGACGGTCGACCGGGCGGTCGACCGGCAGGGTTATTTTGGCAAAACTGCTGCCAAACGGCTAGTTTCCAGATTTGCCTATAAATACCCCATTTGCAAGAGTTTTTCTCTAAGGTTTTTGGTGCGAATTTTTTCATACTCTCTGGTGTTTTTGCTGCAATTAAAAGAAGTTTTTGAACTCATATTGAACAATCTATTTTGAGGTCTTTGCTAGGGTTTGGAAAATCAAAGAAGAGGTTTTTGGAAAAGCTTTTGATTGAACTTCACCATCTTGATTTCTATTGTTTTCCCAAGGATTTTTCTTTGTGATTTTGATTTCCATTCCATTGGTTTTCTCCACACTTGAGCTAAAATCTACTATCTATATCTATAGGATATTTGTGTGGGAAAAGAAGATATAGTTTGTGGTTGTTGCTTTAGACCACCAAGTTGTAACCCAATCTTTACTTGCTTTGTGCTTTGGGTTGTATCCCTCAAGTTGTGAGGTGATCCTTGTATTGGTTTGTGATTGGGAGTTTGTTGTATTGGTTGGGAGTTTGCCTCAAGGAGGAGGTTGTGATTGTTGGAGTTTGCCTCAAGGAGGAGGTTGTGTTTGTTGGCTTGGAGTGGTGCCTCAAGAAGGAGGTTGTATTTGTAAAGAGAGGAGTTGGGTACTCCTTGTGAGAGTTCTTTGTGGACTAGCTAGTGGATTAGAAATCCTTCGTGTGTCGAAGGCGGAGATGTAGAGCTGGGTGCTCGAACCTCGAAACATATCTCTGTGTTTACGATTGATCCATTGACTCTCTCTCTATCTCTCTCTTTACTTTGTGCCTTGCAACTATTCATATTGTGCATTCATATTTGCTTGGCTTGGTTGTGTGTGAATCATTTATTGATCACACTTGAGTGTAATTTGCATTAAGTTTTTAAATCCTCATTTAGTTCATAGATTAGCATTGTCACCTATTCACCCCCCTCTAGGTGACTTTTCAAAACATCACAAGTAAAGTCATTAAAAATAATCCTTAAGCCTTTGTCACAAACTTGACTAATGCTTAATAGATTATGTTGAAGTCTTTCTACCAAAATAATATTTTCAATTAAAAGAGATAAGCCAGCCATGATATTAACTTTACCAATAATTTTGCCCTTTGAATCATCTCCAAAGGTGTCAGCGCCACCTTCTTGATACCTTGATAGGGTTGCAGAGTTGTCAATATCCTAAGTTATGTTCCTTGAACAACCACTTATCAAGATACCCTCGCTTCTTACGTCTTGGAGTCTTGGTGCGTACTTATATCATGTAAAGTAGTAGTTGATTTTGGTACCCAATCTTTCTTAGGTCTTATAATGTTAGTTTTTCGAACTTAAACATGACTATTTGATGCATTCAATCTATCATAACAAAACTTAGACAAATAACTTTTGCGGCCACAATAGGTGCATGTATACAACTTGGCATATAAAAATGCATGATGTGTGTGAGATTGATGAGCATGTGCATTTATGTGTGTATGATGAGCATGTGTAGCATGGTGTTCATGTTGTACTCGTGATTGTGGTGGAGTGTGAGTATGGTGGTGTGTGTATGAAATATGATATTTCCTTTGAGTTTGCTTCTTTGAAAACATAGCCTCTAATTTAGCCTTATCAAATTCATACTTTTTCAGAAGATTGCTCAAAATATCAATTTTGTTTTTCAAAGTGAAAATCTCATTTTCATCAATGATTGAAAATTTTGCTTTGAAAGAAATTTTGTGTGCATTAAAATTATTTTATGTCTTTTCAAGTGTGGAAGACAAAATTTCTTTTTCTTTTGAAATCACAAGTAACTTATTTTGAAGAATTTCATTTTATTTTTTCATTTTCGAATACTTCTTTTTGAGAAAATCATAGTTGTTGGAAAGTTCTTCAAAAGCTTCACTCAAATCATTCATGGACAATTCACATTCATCAAGAGATTCGAAAGTTACCTTGGGTATGTTCTCATTTGTCATGAAACACACATTAGCCGTGCGCTCCTCTTCTTCGGAATCGCTCTCTGAATTACATGTTGCTTTCAAAGCCTTCTTTTTGTAGGGCTTCTTAGAGGTAGTGGGTTTGCTCTTTGTATCCGGGCACTCGGCAATGACATGGCCAAGATTCCAGTAATTGTAGCACACTATCTTCTCCTCCTCCTTCCCTTGCCATCTTCTTCGGTTGTTGAATTTGGTTTTGTTGTACATTCTTCTAACATTCTTTATAAGAAGGAATAAATCTTCTTCGTCTTCTTGGTCATCATCTTCATCATCGAAAATAGTATGAGTGAATTTGAAAGCAAGAATCTTATTCTTTTGGGGTGCTTTGTTCTCTCTAGCCTTTATTTCTATCATATGGGTTTTTAGATCCCAATGAGACCAATGAGCTACATCTTCTCTTTGTCATTAAGCTCCTTTAAAGTTGTAGACTTGACCTCCTAAGATGGTGGAAGTGCACGAATCACCTTTCTCACCTTTGGTCATTGTCAATCTCATCACATAAAGAATCAAGATCATTGGTAATTTTACTAAACTTGGTAATCATATCATCAACGGATTCATCTTCATTTATAAAAAATTCTCATATTGGGAACGCAAGAGATAAATCTGAACTCTCTTAACTTGTGAAATCCCCTCATGTGTGACAACTAAGTGTGACCAACTCTTAAATACGGATTTGCAATGAATTAGACTAGTAATAACATCATCATTCAAGGCTTGAAGTAAGACATAGTGTGCCTTAGCATTTGCATCAAACTCCATGGTGGCAATTTCAGACTAAGTGACCTCATCACCATTAGGTACACTAAATAGTTTGATCACCGTTTTTGCAACCCGGCTTCCTAGAGGTTGCAAGAAAATGGTCATCTTAACCTTTCATATGAAAAAATTAAGGCTATGAAACTTGGGTGGTTTCTTAATACCTTCGGCCATATAAACTAGTGTCAAATCAAGCAAATGGTGCAAGTGAGTGAGTGATTAGCAAAGGATCTCTCTAAGCTGGTTAAACCAAAAACTAGAGTGTAAGGCTCTGATACCAATTGAAAGTACACATAGAAAGGAGTGAATAAATGTAATTCTAATCTAATAGACAATAATGTGAAAATGCAACTACTAATAAAATGAGTGATGCAAATGGTCAACTCAAATCAATAAGTGAAGCCGTATTTTCTATGAAAGGCTCTAGAACTTCTCGTCTATATTCCTCTAGATAATGAGTTGAGGTGCTCAATTGCCTTCTTGATTTAGAAAGTGAAAACCGACAAGCAAAAAATAATGCTAACAATGAATAGTAAGTGAAAATAAATGTAAAACACAAGTGTAAGCAAAATAAAGTAAAGTAGAGCAAGAGAGAAAGCAATCGCAAATACAAATAATTTGTTTTGAGGTTCGAGCACCAATCTCTACGTTCCCGCCTTCACCGCGTGAAGGATTTCACTATCCACTAAGGATCTTTTTACAAAGGAGCCTCCACAAAGGAATTACAATGGTCTACACAAGACCAGAGAACACAACTTCAACTCTCAATCCTCTACACAGGAGGTAGCACAAAGTCAATGAGATTTACAAGCTCTTGGTGACTACAAAGATCACAAACAATCCATTTTATAACTTTCTATAGTATTTGATGTGAGATGGAGCTCAAGAAGTTCGTGAAAGAGAAAATCAGTTGAAATGAATCAGTTTAAGAGATGAAAACTTACAGAAATTACTTTTGAAATGAGAGCACTTGAAACAAGAAAATTTGAAATCTTTTCTTTTCAATAAACTTGATTTTTCAAATATTTCTCAATAATTTTTTTATTAACTCTCTACAAATGAATCATATATATAGGAAAATGATAAACACTAGTAGAAGAGCCTATCAAGTCAGTAGGAAAGAGATTAGACCCAAAAAAAAAAAAATACCTGTTGGAGAATAAGTTCAAAATCCAAATTTTTAAACACTAGCCATTTTGTAGCTCTAACAGAACTTCGGTCGAACGGCTGGTCGACTGACAGTTTCAAAAATTTGAACTATCCATTGGACTTCGGTCGGCCGCCCGGTCGATCGGTGTCAACTGAGACCAAAAGCTTTATCAGTCGGTCGACCGCCCGATTAACCGCTAGAGTTGTTGGTCGACTGGTCAGTCGTCCGACAAATGTGCACAACATGCACTAACTAACATCCAACCATGGCCACGAGATCGGTCAACCGCCCGGCCGACCGATCCGGCCGAAAAACCAATTTTGAATTACTTTTTGAAATCAAACTTATTTTTGAAATTCTTGTATTGGTTTGTAAAGTATTTTGGCAATACATAGGTAATGAGATACGTGATATAAACTAGACATATAAATTTGAAAAAATATGGGACATGTATCAAATATTAAACCTTGTAAACTGCCAAAATGAGAAAAATAAGTTATCAAAACTCTTATTTTGAAAATGAGAAAAATAAGTTATCAAAACTCTTATTTTGAAAACTTGTATTTTATGTGCGTGACTTCTTGAGCATCAATTCTACACACTATACTTTAAATATTCTATTATCTTACAATTGTACTCATGTCTTCAAGCTATATTCAAGAGGGCTTCTCCAAAATGTGAATCTTGATCGTCCAAACTCGAACCCTTCTCTTGAGTGATCTTGATATTAGAAAACCTTCCTTTTGAGGAAGAATACAACAACAATTTTCTTAGAACTTGAAATACTTAGAAACACACAAACTTGATTGGTTTTAAATAACATCATGTGGTTTGTAATCATCAAAACAAAATCAGAGAGTGTACCCTTGGCCCAACTCCACTCTTGATCATATTTAAATTCTAAATTTATTGGGCTTGTAAATTATTAATTATGATTTCAAAGCTGGTTTAAGTTTCAGCCCAAAGGTGAATCTTAATTGAGATATTTGAACTTCAACCTAGGATTTTAATTATCATATGATGTTTCTTTCTTATGAGTTTTAGTGGACATTTTGTGTATTACACAGCATGTACGTGCATGAGACACATGGGCTTGAGCGTACACTGAGCACATATGAGTGAACATGGGTGTTTGCATGAATATGGATGATGTTATTGGCAGAGTATTGGTGTTATGTGTAGTATTCATTCGTGGAAGGGGTGTAGATAGTATACGTGAATTATGTATGGTATTCATTCATGGAAGAAAGGGGTGCAAATGGTATAAGCATGACTATGTTATATGGGGTGCAAATGGTATACGCGTATATTTTGTTGACTTGTTTTATAGAAAAAGAGAAATGAGAATGAAGTTTGTATAAAAGAGATTGAAATAGTGTATTATTATTTTAATGCTGTTAATTGATGCACAAGCTTCGTTATACTTGATGGATGTCTTTATCACTAGCGATTAGTTGTATATCATATACACATACGGACACATTCACCATGATTATGCACACTTGTGAATTGTATAAATCTGCTACCATATGTATCATGCTTTCTATTTATAGATTATGAGTATATTTAGTTATATCTCTTATGTTAGCTTTTTTGGTTTGTTTCCTTGACCTTTATGAGATAGCTTTGGACTCATGGTGGGAGGCAACCTTCGAGTTTGACTTACTAGCGCGTTGACATCGGGGTTTTTTCCCTCCCCCTCTCAGGTTTTAGTGTAGCATCCGGAGAGGTATCTGTACCACGAACGAATACAACAGAGTCACACATGTACCATTCGCACTCCCTTCTTCCATAAATGAATACCATATATAAATATTTGTATGACATTTCCACCCTCTTCTTCCATGAATAAATACCGCACATAATTCACGTATACCATTAGCAGCCCCTTCTTCCATGAATTAATATCATGTATAATACACTACCAATACTCCACCAATAACATCATCCACATACCCGCTCACATGCTTGTTCACACATGCATGCTCAGTGCACACTCAAGCCTGTCTCATGCACGTATCCCTAGTGTTCAAGTATCTAGATTAAAATTCAGCCTGAAATACACCTAGTGGGGGGTGAATATGTGGACTAGCTAATCTAGGGTAAATGATGCGGAATTAAAACTAATTTGCAAACACACTATATGTAACCAAGAGTGAGCCCGAATTCCTTGAAGGGCTCTGGAACTACTGCTCTAGATTCCTCTAGATTAAGAGTTGAGGTGCTTTAATAAGCTCTCTTGGTTGAATACAAGTGTGGGCACACACAAACTATATCTAGCATATGAATATGAACTATATAAATAAAGCAAGATATAAAGAGAGACAGAGCTGAGAGATAGTGGATCAAATACAAACACGAAGATATGTTTCGAGGTTCGAGCCACTGCTCTACGTCCCCGCCTTCACATAGAAGGATTTTCACTAAGTCCACACAGGACCTTCCACAAAGGGACCTCTACTGAGGATTATAACTCAACACTGGGAGCACACAACTCCTCTCTCAATACAAACACCTCTACACAAAAGGGAAGACACCAAACCTAGCACAAAGCAAAGAAGAAATAGAACTTGGTGATCCAATAATCACAAACTCTCTCTTAGTGATCTCAAATAATCACAAACAATTTTCTCACAAAAAAACAAGATCCTAAAGATAGGATTAGAGTTAATTGGCTCAAGAATGTGAGAAATCAAAGTGTTTGGAAATAAAACAACAAAGAAAATACTTGAGAAAAACTTTTTGATCGATATATAAAATGAAGAACAAAACAGAATTCCCAAGACTTGATTTTCTTTGATTTTCCAAAACTTTGAAAATAAATAAAGATAAGAGAATTTTTGGTACAAAAATTTCTTTTTAAAACATGCTGAAAACACTTAAGATGGGAAAAATTGCTCTTAAATATCTTGGAAGAAATAGGCCAAGGGAACCCATATTTATAGGGTTCCCAAAATATAGTCATTGGGGTATGATCAGGTCAAAACTGACCTGTCGGTCGACCGCGCCCGATTGACTGGCCAACGTTCAGATATCTGACCGTTCGGGCTGTCGGTCGATCGGTCGTCGACCGTCCCAAGGTAATTTGCCTGTCGGTCGATTTCCTGGTCGACCGAGGCCAAAACTACAGAGTGAACTCTCTGGTCGATCGACAGGTCAGTCAACCGGGGCCAAATTCAGAGAGCAAGCTCTCTGGATCATCGATCGTCCAGTCGACCGACCTAAGGCCAAGGCTGTGTGTACGTATCTGTGTACATCGGTCGACCGCCGGTCGACCGAGATCTGGTCTGGTCGACCGGTCCGTCGACCACCCGCAGGATCAGGTTAAGGTTTTAGGGTTTAAAAACTTGGTCCTTTAAATACCCATAAAATCTTATAAAATCACATAAAATCCGCAAAAATAAGTTCATGTAAGCACTTGAAATACAAATATGTCTGATCAAAGATCAACTCATATTACAAACAATTAAACTAGTTTTGAGGCATTAGAAGTTAGCTTGAAACAAAAAACTCTATTTTCAGAACTCGTTTTATTTTTGTCCTCAAGAGTTTTTGAGAAGACTTCAAAATGAAAAACTATTTCTCAAAAACTTGTTCAAATACAAAAGCAAGATATTGAAACATATTTGAAGCATATTGTGTATGAATAGAATTCAATACACATATAAAAGATATATTCATATTTTTGTAAATAATTCAAAACTAAGTTTTGTTAAAACAAAACTTGAAACCATGAATTAGAATTATCAAAATAAGCTTTTAGACAATATGAACTAAACAATGTATAAGGATGAATCCACTATGCATATCAACCATGAAAACTTCTTTTGATTCTATTTATTCATGAAACTAAAGATATGTTCTTAATAATTCAAATACTGTTAAACCAAAAATCAAAACTATTGAACTTGTGCGTATGTATACTTGAGCATATAAAAACTAATTAATTTTACACAAGATCTAAATAAAATAAAAACTAAACAAATCGAGGTCTTCTTATCGATCTTTATTTTCAAGACGACTTAAACCAAACTTGATCCAAAGGAGTTAGATGTGATCGTTGCGATGTGAGCTCTTGAATCAACACTTATTTGCTTCAACACTTTGACTTTGAATCTCTTGTTAAAGTCAAATCTCTACTAAGATCTTGACCAGTATCTAAAACATATTAAATACAGGATCACTAGCAAACTAACCTTCATGAGTTAGTCATCATCAAAACTAAGGTCAAGGGCCTCTGGGCCAACAATTTCTCCCTTTTTGATGATGACAAAACTTATGAGATTATATATGCATTAATTAAGGATAAACAGCATAGAAGCTCCCCCTTAACTCAAGCATAAGAGTAAAACAATAAAGATATGCAACGTAGCTCAAGATACTAATAAAAAACATGATATATATATATATATATATATATATATATATATATATATATATATATATATATATATATATATATGTATATATATATATATGTATGTATGTATATATATATGTATGTATGTATGTATGTATATATGCATAAACATTTTTAATAAAGCATGCATATATAATTTAAATCCTTCTTCTCTCTTTTTTTGTCACTCAACAATAAAGGAGTGAAGACAAGCAAACGATATCAACAAAACATATTTTAATCAATTGAAGAAAACTATTTGAAAGTGAAACAACTTTTTTACCAATCGATACTAATAAAAAGACATGATACCAATTGAAAGTAAAAACTAATTTTTTTATTAGGTAAACACTAGAATCATTTTACAATAAAGATAACTAATTGAGAATAATACTAATTAAGATTATTGATACCAATATTGAAAATGTTAGCATATACCAAAACAAAATATTTTTCATCATAAAAATGGCAGTAAGATACCAATTGAAAATAAAATAAAAATTTTTCTCCCCCTTTATGAAATACTAATAAAAAGTATGCATAAACATATAAAGATACGAATTATCATTAAGAACATAAAGCTTAGCATAAAATCAATTTGTGTAAAATTGTATGAACATTGTAAAATAAGCATAAGGAAAACATCTATATGTATGTATAATCAGAACAATATAATATCAATTTAAAATGTGATACATATATATAGAAAACATGAGTATACAGACAGAATTTTCATTAAAATCATGTATAACTCTTAACTACCACCCTATTCATGCACATATTTGAAAAATATTCAATAAAGGTATGCAAAGTGTAATCTCTCATCCAACCGCCCTTCGATTGGTAGGGATTTTTAAAGATATGATTTGAAAATAGTTTTAACATATTTAAAAACTTTACCAATTTGAAGAATAACGAAACTAGTTTTATGATAATTTTAAAAACTAGTACGGAATCCTTCTAGCAAGGAGTAAAACAAATATATATCTATAATATATGAAAACTACACGAGAATCGACACTCAAAATCGATAAAGCACATATAGTTCTCATGAATCAAAACCACGAGAAAACACAAGATATATAGAGTGTACAAAAATCATGTACTCAACATAATCATGAACAAAAGGCATTAAAGCTCAATTGAAATGAAATTATCAAAACTTCAAAAATTTTATTTTTATCAAAAACAAAACAAGCTTCAATATATATATATATATATATATATATATATATATATATATATTATGTCGAAACTAAAAGTATACATACATATTCCAAACATAAACGAGTACATAAAAGAATATTGCATGAAAAGTAAGTGACTCTAGAATGGACATATATATCTATTAGTATTAGACAAAATTAACATATACATGAAGCTAAACATCTTTTTATGAAAACATGTACAAAAATAGGGAATACAAGTTAAGATGCAAGAATCATCAAAACAAAGCAATACAAGTACATTTAATGGGTACAAATGAGAAATAAAACACGAACATATAATAATCAAATATGGCTCACTAGTAGTACAAGTATAAACACAAGTTTTAATTAAAGTTACATTTAAACATGTAATCAAAACATGAAGCATAAAAACACAAACAAAACATGATCATATGGTTAACTACACATGCTATTTGAACTAGAATATACATATTAGTTATATAATAGTGAGAACACAAAAATATGAATCCATATGAACATGGGTGTATCTCAAAAACTGTCTATATATATCACAAGTATGATAGGCATTGTATTTAAACATAATGAGCATGAAAACCAATAATGCTAAAATATCAATATTAATGCATAAACAAAAATGAGAGTTTAGAGATAGTGACCAAATTGTATGAACTAGTCTCTAGGTCTCCAAAACTATAGTGATTCTTCCCATCTAAACATCTCTTGAAAGTGATGCATCCATAGATATGATCTTTAGGCTCGGATCGCATCCACCATCAAGGCACCAACACTCTCACGTCTTGTGAGAGCCCCATTTACAATAAATGAAATAGAGGTGAATTTTGGTACCCATATCTTTTTAGGTCCAAGAGGGTTAGCAACTTTCCTACTAACCCAAACAAACTTTTTTGTAAAAATTAAATTGTTAATCTTATCATAATAAAATTTTGCAAGGCGGCCCGTACATCCACAATGTGTATAAGTGCACACAAGAGCATACAAATCATGTATGTGAGCATGATGATCATGTGTATGCCATGATTTATGTGCATGCATTGGTGGAACATATTTCTTATGAAACATGGATTCAAATCTTTTATGATCCATGGCACAATGGCTCAAAGTGGAGCCTAAACAATCTACACTTTTCTTCAAAATATAAATTTCATTTTCAATGATTGAAGAAGAAGTGGAGTATGCAACATGTTTATCACTAGTAGATGGAGCACTAGAAATATGACAAACATGAGAAGAAAATTTATTTTTCAAAGAAATATTTTCCTTTGAAACTAAATCTAATTCTTTTGAAATTAAAACAATTTTGTTTTTAAGACATCATTCTCTTTTAAAACAAAATCTAGTTTTGAAGACAAAACCTCATTTTTCTACAAAATAAGATCAAAATTATTTTTATTTTTCAAAAATTCATTTTCTTTCAAGACAAGGTCAAGTTGGTATTTTAACGAGTCCCTTTCATTAGAAACCTCAACCTTCTCTTTCAAAGCCAAATCAAGTTTAGAAAAAAAATTTTATTTTCTTCTTTCAATTCAAAACTTTTATTTTTCAAAAGTTTTATTTATTTAACAAGTTTTCACAAAATAACAAAAGTTCTTCATTTAAAACATAGGCATCCATAGCATTATCATCATATGAAGAACTAGCACTATCATTTCGTTGAGTGTCTGATTTTACCTCGAGGGAGTCAATCCCTTAGACTATGAAGCAAGCTTGATTAGACTCATATCTACTAGATTTCTTATTCACATAGTTTGTCATTTGTAACTCGGGAGAGGTCAATGTGTTTCATACTGCAAAAGCGAAATCACAATGAGAAACAATAAAAAGAAGCTCTTTACTAAGTGTTTGCTTAAGTGCATCTATGGCTCGTGTATTAGCCCCTAAATACATGTCATTACCAACATGTGATTTCTTGGTAGTGGCAAGGTACAAATGCAATCCTAGGGCTTTTAAGTTTGTACTCATCTTAAACTTTCACATGTTAATATTGGAAACATTATACATACATGGGAGGAGCAAGAAAATTCATGAGTGAATAAACTATATGTGTGCAAAGCAATACTAGATTAGCTATCCAAGGATCTCACTCCTAAGTTGTTAAACTGTAATATCGCCTAACTAATAATATTGTATTTCTACTTTTATTAATTTTATTTAGATTACTTATTATTATTGATTAATTTATTTTATACATGTGTATAAATACATGTACATACATATTAAGTGTATATGTTTTTTATTTACATTTATACCAGTATATGTATGTATTATATTTTATACATTATTATTCGCATTACTATTGTGATTATTATGTTGTGGTTGGTATTATTCCTAATTGATCTTCTTTTGCAACTCATAATCTAATTATCTAATAAACCATAACCCATCTAATTCATACCCATAATAAAATAAATAAAATAAATACATAAAGAAACAAAAATATATATAGTAATAAAAAAAAATTATATATATTGTGTACTTAAATTGTTTATGCCAAGTTTTGAACTCATATCCTTTTTACTAAATCCTTATATCTAAACCATAATGCCATTTTGGTGTTTTAGTTAGGTAAGAGATCTAAATTATTTAAACAAACCTAAATCTAAATTTAAGTTTCCAATTTAAAATGAAAATCTCATGAGATCTTTTTGGATCTTTATCTTAACTGCCTATCTCTTCTCTTAAAATCTATGTACCTAAGAATCTTATCACCTTATATTAAGTAACCATCTCCTGCTTCTAAAAAAAAGAAGAGAGACAACAGACAAAAAGAAACCCAAATCCAACATTCTTCTTCCTCCCTCCACCTCTCCTTGGAATCGATCGTAACGGAGGAACGTGTCCGAGGTGTGGAGATTGAGGAGCAGGCTAAGGGAATCAATCCAAGTAAGAAAAAATTTAATTTTTATGAATTAAAATATTTAATTGAAATAACATGATTTAAAATTCTATTTTTTAGAAACCTAAATCTCCCTATGATCTAAAATTTATGTGAATTAGAATTTAATAACATATCACGATTTAAAATGCCTTCTTTTATGAAACTAAAAGATTTATCAAATAATATAAATAAAATAAATTGGATAATGTAACAACACATTAATAGGAATTTTTAGAAGATACACACACAGATATATATATATATATATATGTATAAATAATAAATGTGTATATAAGAAAAAAAAGGGGAGAGCAACTGCTCTTGGCCAGGCAGGGTCACTCGGGTGTAGACCCGCACCCGGCATGACCAGGCCCAGTGGCCTGGGCTGCCACTTGGTCTGGTCCAAAACAAAAAAGAAGAAAGAAAGAAAGAAAATAAAAGATTAGGCTATCAGCCCCGTTACAGAGCCCCAGTCCTGGATTTTGGGCCAGGCCAGTGGCCTGGGCTGCCACTGGCCCAGGCCAGGTCAATCCGTCAAAAAAAAAAGAAAAGTAAAAAGAGAAGGAAAGCTGGGTTGGGTGTAAAGTACCTGGGCCTGGCCAGTGGCCGGGGCCGCCACTGGCCCAGGCCCAGGCCAAGACCAAACCCCAAAAAAAAAAAAAAAAGGGCCTGGATTATTGGCCCAGGCCCAGACCAAGTATTAAAAAGAAAACAAAATCTGGGTCTGGCTAATAGGCTCGGCCAGAAAATAGAAAACAAAAATAAATGAAGAACAATAATATATTCTAAAGCCCAGTTTCAGGCAAGCCCAATTTCAGTTCAGCCCATTGATTGTGGATTCTATTCTATTTGAACCTGACCCAAATACAAAACAAACACGCTAACTTGTTGAAAAATAATTTTTTTGACTAGATAAAAATTTAAAAAAATTAAGTAAAAAGTGGGATAAATATTTAGATAACCCATAGAACCTACTGAAAAATTTTGGGATTAATTACAGATCATATTGGACTGAAACATTGCTTTCTAAGTAGAAACCTGCTACTTTAACATTCAGACCCATTAAAGAAATTCCATATTTTTAACCATTTAAACCCCACAAAAATCAGTAAATAAAATCTAAATAATCCCATGAACTCTATACTTCATTATGCAACCTTGCTTAAAGATCTGGATCATTCATATTTAAATTAAAATACTGAATAAATAGATATCTTATGTAAAATTTGGTATCTTACGTAAAATTCGAATGTATTTAATGTAGATTTCTTCAATTGGTATTTGGACGCATGATAAGCCCAGGTCAGTTTTCTTTGTTTTCTCATTGAGCATTTCAGTATTATTTCATGTGAGTGTTTTATCCTGTCTAGTTCAATAAATATAAATTTACATTTAAATAATTGTTCGAACTCAATTATGTTTCATGCCTATTAGTTACTAGTTCACGTCTACATGTATTAAATACAAAATAAATTGTCTTGTGAATATTTTTATATCTCTTTTAATAAACCTTGCAGAATATTCTTAATCCTGGACATCACGAGACCCCTTGAAAACTTGACTTACTATATATGACATCTACATGATAACTATTGTATTCATGTTATTGAAAGTTACTGAGAAAATATTGTCAGACCGTAATATATACATTGTTCCATTGGTTTACCTTTTATGCGATAATATTATCCACATTGTTATTATTACATCATTGATATTATTACTATCACCGTATCGTCCCAGTAATCAAAATAACATAGATATTGATTGATCTAAATAATATTATAATAGACAACTTACACCGAGATTGAGAAAATTGATGGAGGAGATAGCATCTGTATTTTGGGTGGACCTAGGATACAGGTTGCGCAGCCGAGATACGGTTCCACTGCAGGGTTCCGGGGGATGACTGACATCCCATATTATTTATATTGTTATTATTATTGACTACCAAGCGGTAGGACCTGGTTTAGCGCCAGGTGATTGGGCCGTATTTCTGGGTATGTACAAAACCCACCTAAAGCAAAGACAATGTCTCCAACTAATCAGTTTCAATAATTTAGGACTTCGATTGACACGTGCGATAGGCGTAGTATGAGATGCGTCTATTATAGGTGGCAGTTGGTGTTCGTTGACATAATAAATAATAATAAACTGTTATAATGTATTGCGACTGATCATAACCACCCGACTGAACTCATATAAGTTATGATAGACATATGATTGTACACATGACCGAATTGTATATCAGACTAGTGAAATATGCTAGGTTACACATCTTGACATTAGCAGGTTCCTTTTATCATGATTCCAGTTATACATCGTTCATAGTTTTGTTCTTGATATTGATTATTCTGTTATAATTTATTTCAGATTATCATGTTATTATTGCTTATATTGTTATTATGTACAAGCATCTTTCCCTTCACACACACACACTTATTAGGTCGCTTCTGACGACCCTGGTTCGCACGTCCAAGATTTTGGACACCTTCTTATTTTGTTCAGGTGTTCATTGAGCTCGTACACTTCGCGAGGAGCTGGAGTTTCTCTCTTTTAGTTCTGGTATTCTTATCTCTCTTGTCTTCCTGTTATTTTTTGATTCTCGATATATATCAGATTCAATTTTTATTCCAGTTCTTTTTCTATGATATCATGCATGGATGCTTATATGTGATATTGCAGTGATCGTTGATTTATTATAGTTTAGATTTATAGATTGTTCAGGTTACTTTAGGCTTAGCGTGTATACAAGGGGTATTCTCCTCGCATATATACGTCGCCGACTCTCGTCACGACTCCGTTTTCACGTATTTTGGGAAGCGGGGCGTGACTGGGTTTTCTTGGTATTAGAGCCAGGTTCGCAATAAAATGGACCTGATTCTTACCAATAACTTGAAACAAGTTGTATTTATACTGCAATATACATATACTATCCATACGATAATATCGACTCCATCTGGAATTTATCGTCCTCCCTTTGGAATTCCATTACTTGATCTTATGATATCCATGATTCTAACACTTTCTTCAGAATGATCTGAATTTCATCTTTATTCTTATTCTTTTTTCTGATTCTACTTCTCTGATTTTGTCTCCTGAGTTGATCACTCCATGTTGAAGCCGGTGATAGAGATCAGAGCATGCAGCAAAAGCTGATGGACCCATGACGTGTTGAGAAGCAACATGAAAGCTTCTTTGTTTCTCTCTTGACTTTGATTCTCTTATCATTCCCTATTTTATTGAAATTTTGAGAATGAAATTTTTGAAAGTACACCTAGAGGGGGGGTGAATAGGTGTACGACTAATCTAATGAACTAAATGTGGAAATTAAAAACTAATTGCAGCTATACTTAATGCAACCAACGAGTGTAGCCGAATTCCCGGTTAAGGACTCTGGACTAACTCCTCTTGATTCCTCTGAATAAGAGTTGAGGTGCTATATGAAGCTCTCGTGGTTAAGCACAAGTGAGGTACACACAAACAAGCCAAGCATATAATATGAATGAGCAATATGAAATGATGCAATGGCACAATATAAAAGAGAGAGAGAGAGAGTTAGAGTCAATGGATCAAACGCAAACAACGAGATTTATTTCGAGGTTCGAGCCACTGCTCTACGTCCCCGCCCTCACACAGAAGGATTTCCAATCCACTTGTCCACACAGGACTCCCACACAGGGAACCTCCACTGAGGATTTGGGGCAAACACAACTGGGAGTACATAACTCCTCTCTCAACCGAATACAACCTCTCACAGAGGCAACACAAACACCACCGCACACAAGAGGGGTAGGCACTTAGCCAAACAACCACAATCCACCTCTTCACTAAGAGGGATACAAACTCAATCTCCACCTCTCACTAGAGGGAGCCAAACACCAATCTCCACCTCTCACTAGAGGGAGCCAACCACCACTCCAAAATCAACCTCTACACAAGAGGGATATTACAAATAAGGAGGGTTACAATCTTGGTGGTTTCCACAACCACAAACTAATTCTTCCACAAAACAAAGATCCTAAATAGATAGGATAGAATGATATAGCTCAAGTGTGGATAACAAAGAGTTTGGAAATCAAAAACTCAAAGAAAAACTCTTGGGAAAACTTCTAGAATAGATAGAAAAATATAGATCAAAAACCAATCCCAAAAGACTTTCCTTTTTCTTGATTTTTTCAAACCCTTTTTGAAACAGAAAAAGATGAATCCTTTTTGGCTCTAAAAACACTTTTGAAACCTTGTATAAAACACTTGTAGATAGGAGAATTTTTCTTCTAAAAAATCTTAACCAAATCAGCCCTCAAATGGGGTATATATAACCCCTTGAAAAAACTAGCCGTTGGCTGATGACTAGGCCAGAATTGGCCTTCCGGTCGACGGGCCAACGGTCAAAAAACTGACCGTTGAGCCTTTCGGTCGACCGCCCGGTCGACCGGGCCCTGAACCAGAGAGCAACGGCTCTCTGGCCGGTCGACCGCCCGGTCGACCGGGGCAACCCGAGAGTGGGTTGTCTTCAGTCGGTCAACCGCTCGGTCGAACGGCACAAGGGGCTGGTTGCGTGCATGTTTGTGTGAATGTCCGGTCGACCGTTCCGGTCGACCGGCTCCTGGTCCGGTCGACCGGTCGGTCGACCGCCAGAGCCTGGCAGAAACTATTTAGGGACTGAAAAACTTAGTTTTTTAATCATCAAATAAATTCCATAAAAACTCTCAAAATCCACAAAAATAAGTTTAGCATAATACTTTGATATACAAACATGTGTGAAAAATTTCAGCACAAATTTCAAACTTTTTGAACCATTTTTGTGACTTACAAATTTTGCCGAAAACCAAAAACTGTATTTTCTAAAACTTAGATTTTTCAAATGGAATTCCGATTTTTCCAAAACTCATCCAAATACAAAAACATGATATTTAAACAACTTGAAGCATGTTGTATATGGATATAATCCAATATACACAAAAGATATATATATCATTATTTTTGACTTTAAATTTGAAAATATGTTTTGTTAAAATACCAAAACACCAAACACATGAATAGGCATATCAAACTAAGTTTGTATAAATAGTTGAAGCATAGGTGTATATAGAACAAATCTAATACACATTAAACCATGTAAACTTGTTGATTCTATCTATTCATGAAAACCAAGATCGGTTAAAGCAAAACTGAAAATCAAAACATGAAACTTAAACAAGTGTGTGTGTTGTGAACTTGAGCATATTACACTATCTAGTCTTTACAAATGGATCTAAACAAAAACTAAACTATGTACTGAAGTCTTCTTGACGAACTCCGTCTTCAAGTCGACTCGATCCAAACCGTGATCCACCGAGCTTGACTCCAACGAGTGCTATGTATGATCTTGTCGCTCGGGCTCTTGAATCACCATGTGAAAGCTCCAAAACATCTTTATTGAAGCTAATCACCTACTAATATCTTGATTAGAGATCTGAAACTAAACATCACAAGATTATTAGTAAACATAACTACATGAGTTAATCATCATCAAAACTAGAGTGGAAGGCCTTTGGGCCAACAATCTCCCCCTTTTTGATGATGACAAAACACATGGAGTTATATATGCATGGATTAAAGTTAAGTTTCAAGGAAGCTCCCCCTTAACTCATGCATAGCAATAAATAATAAATATATGCAATGAATATTAAACATGACAATGCATAAATATGCATAAAACAAGCTTTTGATACCAAATACAAAACATGATCTTGATACCAAACATGAAATGCATCAACATGCATAAAACAAGCTCTTAATACTGTTGGCCCAAAGGCCTTCCACTCTAGTTTTGATGATGATTGACTCATGTAGTTATGAGTACTACTAATCTTGTGATTTTAGTTTCAGATTATTAATCAAGATGTTAGTTGGTGATTAGCTTCAACAAGATAGTTTGGAAGCTTTCACATGGTGATTCAAGAGCCCGAGCGTCAAAGATCATATATAGCACTCATTGGAGTCTAGCTCAGTGGATCACGAAGTTTTGGATCGAGTTGGCTTGAAGACGTTGCTCTACAAGAAGACATCGGTACCTAGTTTAGTTTTGTGTTTAGATCTATTTGTAAAGATTAGAATAGTATGATATGCTCAAGTTCACAAAACACACATGTTTCATGTTTTGGTTTTGGTTTTCGGTTTTAGGTTTAACCGATCTTGGTTTTCATGAATAGATAGATCAAAACAAGTTTAAATGGTTTTATGTATAGTAGATTCATTCTATATACATGCATGCTTAACTTCCTAGACAAACTTAGTTTTGACTCACTTATTCATGTGTTTTATGTTTTGGTATTTTTAACAAAACTTATTTTGGAATTAAGGTCAAAAACATGGATATATATATATATGTTTCATGTATATAGGATTATATCCATATACATCATGCCTAAATGTGTTTAAATATCATGTTTTTGTAATTGGATGAGTTTTGGACAAAACGTATTTTCTATTCAAAATCCTAGTTTTAGAAAATACAGTTTTTGATTTTTGGCAAAATTTCTATAACACAAAAATAGTTCAAAATATTTGAGATTTGTGTTAAACCTTTTAATACAAGTTTGTATTTCAATGAAAAATGATAAAACTATTTTTGTGGAATTTTAGAGATTTTATGGAAATTATTAGGTTTAAAAATAACCAAGTTTTTCTCAGAACTGCTGCTGCCAGGCTAGGCCGGTCGACCGTAGCGGTCGACCGACGTGCACGGATACGAGTACGCTGGCTGCCCTATGAGCCGGTCGACCGACTGAGAGCAGTTTGCTCTCGGGTTGCCCCCGGCCGACCGAGCGGTCGACCGGACAGAGAGCGTTGCTCTCTGTATCTGGGACGGTCGACCGCCCGGTCGACCGGTAGCTGCCAGCGGTCAAATATGACCGTTGGACAGTCGACCGACCGGTCGACCGGTAGTTCATTTTTGGCAGGATCTGCTGCCAACGGCTAGTTTTGTAAATGGGCTATAAATACCCTATTGGAAAGAGGTTTTCTCTAAGATTTTTTGGACGAATTTTCTGAGCTTTCTCTAGTATTTTCACAGCAATCAAAAGAAGTTTTTGGGCTTTAATTGAACAATCTATTTGGTGTTTTTGCTAGGGTTTGGAAAATCAAAGAAAAGGGTTTTTGGGAAAAGAGTTTGATTAAACTTCTTCATCTTGGTTTCTAGTTTTTTCCAAGGATTTTCTTTGAGATTTTGATTTCCATTCCTTTGGTTTTCTCCACACTTGAGCTACATCTACTATCTCATTCTATAGGATCCTTGTGTGGGAAAGAAATTGTTTGTGGTTGTTTGTTAGACCACCAAGTTGTAAACCCAATCTTTGCTAGGCTTTGTGCCTTTCCCTCATTGTGTTGAGGAGGTTGTGCATTTGGGTTATATCCCTCAAGTGGTGAGGTGATCCTTGTGTAAGCTTTGTGCTAATCCCTCAAGTTGTGAGGTGATTGTTTGTTGGCTTGGAGTTGTGCCTCAAGTAGAAGGTTGTGTTTGTAAGGAGAGGAGTTGGGTACTCCTTGTAATTGTTATTGCCCCAAATCCTCGGTGGAGGTTCCCTTTGTGGGAGTCCTTTGTGGACAAGCTAGTGGAGTTGAAATCCTTCTGTGTGAAGGCGGGGATGTAGAGCTGGGTGCTCGAACCTCGAAACATATCCTGTTGTTTGCGCTTGATCCCTTGACTCTTACTCTATCTCTCTCTCTCTCTCTCTTTACTTTGTGCCTTGCATTATTTCACATTGATCATTCATACTTATATGCTTGGCTTGGTTGTGTGTGCATTTCTAGGTGGTTGCATTTGTGTAATTGCAATTAGTTTTTTAAATTCCGCATTAAGTTCATTAGATTAGCTTTATCACCTATTCACCCCCCCTCTAGGTGATTTCAATTGGTATCAGAGCCTACGCTCCTGATATTTAGGTTTAATCACCTAGGAGTGAGATCTTGTTTGCTAATCTTCATTTGCACACATTTAGTTTGCACTCATGGATAGCCCTCCTATGTTTGATTTTTCTAGACATGATATTTGGAAGGCCAAGATGAGTAGTCATTTAAAAAGCCTAGGACATCTAGTTTATCAAGCCACTACTCAAGAATCCTACCCAAATGCTAGCAAGCATAAAAAGGCTAATGCATTAGCACTTAAGACACTTAGAGCATCTCTTAATGAAGATCTTTTACATGTGTTTGCTCATTATGATTCGGCTTTTGCAGTTTGGAGCATATTGACTTCTCCCGAGCTACCAAGGATTATCAACAAGTTGAGGAGATCTAGGAGAGACATGTCCGACGAGCATTGCCTCATGGTCCAAGGGAAAGACTCCCTTGAGGTACAATCGAATTCTCAACTAGATGATAGCTCTAGCTCATAATTCTATGGATGTTTAGAAGTTCAAAACTTAAATGTTGAACTTGCTTCAAAGCTTGAAAAATTCTTAGAAAAACATGAACTTTTGAAAAAGAAGAACTTTGATTTAAAAGAAGAAATGAATGATTTGTGCTCAACTTTTGAATTAGTTTTGCAAGAGAAGGAAGAGATTACTAGTGAACGTGACTCACTAAGATCTCAACTAGACCTTGCCCTAAAAGAGATTGATGTTTTGAAAAGCAAAAATGATTGTGATGATGTTGTGAAAAACAATGAGATTTTATCTTCAAAATTGGATTTTGTTTTAAAAGATAACCTTACTTTGAAAAATGAAATTGATTTCATTACAAAAGAATTGGATTTAGTTTTAAAGAAAAATGAATCTTTAAAAAGTGATATAGATTCTCATGTTTGCCATGCTAGTGTAGCTTCACCTAGCACATCTATTGCATGCTTCACTTTATCTTCTTGTATTGAAAATGATATAAATGTTTTGAAGAAAAGTGTTGATTGTTTGGGCTCCACTTTGAGCCAATGTGCTTTGGATCATACACGCTTGGAATCCTTGGTTCGTAAGAAACAAGTTCCATCTTTGCATGCACACCCTCCACGGCATACACATGCTTCCCACGGTCACCACCATCACATGTATGCTCATGTGTACACTTGTACACATTGTGGTCGTAAGGGTCACCTTGCTAGATTTTGCTATGATAGTTTACATATTGAAAATTTAGCAAATAATCTTGTTTGGGTTAGGAAAAGTACTAACCCCTATGGACCCAAAAGAAAATGGGTACCAAAGACCACCCCGCATGTATTTGATATAGGAGGTGTGGGCTCTCGCATCACGTGAGACTAGCGTGCCTTGAAGTGGATGCGTTCCGTGCGTAAAGAAAACAAATTTGGATGCATCACTTTCAAGGGGAGTTTGGTGGAGAGGACCACCATTGGTTTGGAGAACTAGAGAGGTGCCTTCATCAGTTTTGGTATCATTCTCTAACTCCTTTTTTTATTTACGTACTTTTCATGTTCATCATTTTATAGCATGTATTGTTTTATAGTTCATTATACCTATGCCATGTTTATTAGATTAGTGATATACATGTTTAGTTAATTGAGACACCAATGTTTAATATGAATCTATATCTATGTGTTCTCACTTTGTTTCTAACTAATATGTATGTCCTAGATCTAATGCACATGCATATACATAATGATCATATATATGTTTATGATTTTTGTTTTGATGCTTCATGATTTGATTACTTGTTTAGATGTTAGTTTTCATTAAAACTAGGATTTATACTTGTACATATAGTGGGCCAAAAATAGATCATTATATGTTTGTGCTTGAACTCTAATTTGTACCCATTAAATGTTCTAGTATAGTCTAGTTTTGATGATTCATGCATTCTAACTTGTATTCCCCATTTTGGATATGTTTTATGATATTGTGTTTTCACTTCATGTATATGTCTATTTTGCCAAACCTTAAGATATACATGAATACCCCTTGAGTCATTTGCTTTTCATGCAAATCTTTATTATGGACTCAATTGTGTTTAGGGATATGTATGTATACTTTTTGTTTTGTCAAAACATACATATGCCTTGAAGAAATCGAGTTTTGATGATTTTCATGTTTTTAGGAAATTTCAATTGGTAATGAAAATTTAGTTTTTCATGTTTTCATGTTTTTAAGGAATTTCATATGAGCTTAATTGAATATTTTCATGATTGTGTGTTTCACATTACACTTGTTCACTCACTTTATTATGTTTCTCATGATTGTGTTTTCATGAGTATGATATGGGCTTTATGGACTTTGAGTGTTTAGTGATCATGTGATTTACATGTGTTTCATGAAAAACAATTTTGGTTTATTCCTTGCTTGAAGGATTTCGTACTAGTTTACAAAATTTTTCCTATAACTAGTTGCGATATTCTTCATATGGTAGAGTTTTTCAAACATACTATATTTACAAACCTATTTTTGAAAACCCCTACCTTCTACGGGCGGTTGGATGGGCGATCATGCTCATGTATGCTTTATAGTGAAAATCTTTTTAAACTTGAACATGAATTGGGAGGATAGGGAATATAAGATATACACTTGATCTTATTATTGTTTCAATTGGTATCATTGAATTCTTTCAATTGGTATCAATATTGACATTTTTCTTGTATACTCATATATATTTGTATATGTATGCTTGCATTTCAAAGAGTATCAATTTCTATTGGTATCTAATTTTTCATACATATATATGTTTTATTTGTGCTAATTATATCCCTATATTTTTAAGCACAAATGTTGATAAGCTTGAGTTTCAATTTTGTTTCAATTGATTAGTTTTCAATTGGTATCCTAAAACAAGCTTATGCACTATTTCATTTGGTATTTCATAAAGGGGGAGAAAACTTGTATTTCATCTTTCAATTGGTATTTGATTTTCACTCTCATTCTTTATGATTGAAAATTTCAATTGGTATCATATGCTCAAAATGAAAAACAATTACAATTGGTATCAAGATTTGTGTTTAGGAATTCAAAATTTTGTGATGTTTAATTTCAATTGATATCAAGATTGTTTAATTACAATTGATATGTTGTTTGTTTACTTAACAATTGGTATCAAGATTTTTGTTTTCAATTGGTATGTATTTTCTCTTTCAATTTGTCTCAATGCCTCGTTTACCTTTATTTCAATTGATATTAATTGATATAGGCATTCCTTAAAATGTTTTTGTTTTATACTCATTTCAATTGATATCATTATGCACTAAATTGACAACATTTTTTTTAATTGGTATCATAATTGATTATGCCCCTTTATTGTTTCTTTGTTTTGAATAAAAGGGGGAGCAGAATTTGGAAGAACATTTTGTTTTTACTTTTACCCCTTTGTTGATGATTGACAAAAAGGGGGAGAAGAATTGGAGTTTGTAGTTTATATGCATGTTTTATGTTTTTATTAAAGTTCAATTTGGTGTTTTTATTTCAATTGGAATCAAAGCATTATTTAAAGAATATGTTTATTTTTGGTATCAAGAGCTTCATTAGTTTTGTTTTGCAAATTGGTATCAAGAGCTTATTTTGAACATGTATTTGTTTTATTTAATTGGTATCAAGAGAGCATGTTTTTTACTTGGTATCAAGAGCATTATGTTTTAGAAAAAGGATTTATGTTCATGCATCACAATAAACAATATATGTGTTTCATATGTTTATGAGCTTACATTGCATATTTATTATGTTTTTTTCTATGCATGAGTTAAGGGGGAGCTTCCTTGAAGCTTAACTTTAATCCATGCATATATAACTCCATGAGTTTTGTCATCATCAAAAAGGGGGAAATTGTTGGCCCAAAGGCCTTCCACTCTAGTTTTGATGATGATTAACTCATGTAGTTATGAGTACTAATAATCTTGTGATTTTAGTTTCAGATTATTAATCAAGATGTTAGTTGGTGATTAGCTTCAACAAGATAGTTTGGAAGCTTTCACATGGTGATTCAAGAGCCCGAGCGTCAAAGATCATATATAGCACTCATTGGAGTCTAGCTCGGTGGATCACGAAGTTTTGGATCGAGTCGGCTTGAAGACGTTGCTCTACAAGAAGACATCGGTACCTAGTTTAGTTTTGTGTTTAGATCCATTTGTAAAGATTAGAATAGTATGATATGCTCAAGTTCACAAAACACACACGTTTCATGTTTTGGTTTTGGTTTTCGGTTTTAGGTTTAACCGATCTTGGTTTTCATGAATAGATAGATCAAAACAAGTTTAAATGGTTTTATGTATAGTAGATTCATTCTATATACATGCATGCTTAACTTCCTAGACAAACTTAGTTTTGACTCACTTATTCATGTGTTTTATGTTTTGGTATTTTTAACAAAACTTATTTTGGAATTAAGGTCAAAAACATGGATATATATATATATATGTTTCATGTATATAGGATTATATCCATATACATCATGCCTAAATGTGTTTAAATATCATGTTTTTGTAATTGGATGAGTTTTGGACAAAACGTATTTTCTATTCAAAATCCTAGTTTTAGAAAATACAGTTTTTGGTTTTTGGCAAAATTTCTATAACACAAAAATAGTTCAAAATGTTTGAGATTTGTGTTAAACCTTTTAACACAAGTTTATATTTCAATTAAAAATGATAAAACTATTTTTGTGGAATTTTAGAGATTTTATGGAAATTATTAGGTTTAAAAATAACCAAGTTTTTCTCAGAACTGCTGCTGCCAGGCTAGGCCGGTCGACCGTAGCGGTCGACCGACGTGCACGGATACGTGCACGCTGGCTGCCCCATGAGCCGGTCGACCGCACGGTCGACCGACTGAGAGCAGTTTGCTCTCGGGTTGTCCCCGGCCGACCGAGCGGTCGACCGGACAGAGAGCGTTGCTCTCTGTATCTGGGACGGTCGACCGCCCGGTCGACCGGTAGCTGCCAGTGGTCAAATATGACCGTTGGACGGTCGACCAACCGGTCGATCGGTAGTTCATTTTTGGCAGGATCTGCTGCCAACGGCTAGTTTTGTAAATGGGCTATAAATACCCCATTGGAAAGAGGTTTTCTCTAAGATTTTTTGGACGAATTTTCTGAGCTTTCTCTAGTGTTTTCACAGCAATCAAAAGAAGTTTTTGAGTTTTAATTGAACAATCTATTTGGTGTTTTTGCTAGGGTTTGGAAAATCAAAGAAAAGGGTTTTTGGGAAAAGAGTTTGATTAAACTTCTTCATCTTGGTTTCTAGTTTTTCCCAAGGATTTTCTTTGAGACTTTGATTTCCATTCCTTTGGTTTTCTCCACACTTGAGCTACATCTACTATCTCATTCTATAGGATCCTTGTGTGGGAAAGAAATTGTTTGTGGTTGCTTGTTAGACCACCAAGTTGTAAACCCAATTTTTGCTAGGCTTTGTGCCTTTCCCTCATTGTGTTGAGGAGGTTGTGCATTTGGGTTGTATCCCTCAAGTGGTGAGGTGATCCTTGTGTAAGCTTTGTGCTAATCCCTCAAGTTGTGAGGTGATTATTTGTTGGCTTGGAGTTGTGCCTCAAGGAGAAGGTTGTGTTTGTAAGGAGAGGAGTTGGGTACTCCTTGTAATTGTTATTGCCCCAAATCCTCGGTGGAGGTTCCCTTTGTGGGAGTCCTTTGTGGACAAGCTAATGGAGTTGAAATCCTTCTGTGTGAAGGCGGGGATGTAGAGCTGGGTGCTCGAACCTCGAAACATATCTTGTTGTTTGCGTTTGATCCCTTGACTCTTACTCTATCTCTCTCTCTCTTTACTTTGTGCCTTGCATTATTTCACATTGATCATTCATACTTATATGCTTGGCTTGGTTGTGTGTGCATTTCTAGTTTGTTGCATTTGTGTAATTGCAATTAGTTTTTTAAATTCCGCATTAAGTTCATTAGATTAGCTTTATCACCTATTCACCCCCCTAGGTGATTTCAAATACCAAAATAGATTATTTCATCTTTTCATAAACATGTTCTTAAAAAAATACTCTTGATATCAATTAAAAACAAACTATGTTTCAATAACAAACAAACTATGTTTCTAGATACTAGTAATCATTACTCTTGATATCAATATCAACAAAACATAAAACAAACACTATTGATACCAATACTTGATACCAATATAAAAACATGCATAACATAAAAACATGCATATAAACTCAAATACTTCTCCCCCTTTTTGTCAATCATCAACAAAGGGGTCAAAGTAAAACCAATAAAACATATTCTTCCCCTTTTTGTTCGAAACAAAAAAAATACTCCAAGGGTGAAATCAAAACAAACATGATACCAATTAAAAAATATATCAATGTAGTGCATCATGATACCAATTGAAAGTGAACATAACAATAAAAATTTTAAGAAATGCCAATTGAAAGTAAATGAGGCATTGAAAACAAATCTTAAAGAAACCAATCAAAATTTTGATACCAAAATGAAAGATATATAGATAATCTTGATTACCAATTCTTTCTTGATACCAATTGAAAGTAAACAAATAAACATCTTGATACCAATTGTAAGTATTTTTCATTTTGAACATATGATACCAAATTAAAATCAATATTAATTTTTCAATCATTTTTCATCATAAAGTATGGGAGTGAAAATCAAAGGTAAACAAAATACCAATTTAAAGATGAAATACGAATTTTCTCCCCCTTTATGAAATACCAAATAAAATGATGCATAAGCTCATATAAGGATACCAATTAAAAACTAATCAATTGAAATATGATATGCATTTAAGAAATCAAGCTTAGCATAACCAAGATTTGTGCTCAATGATATAGAGATATAATAAGCACAAATAAAGCATATATATATGTATGGAAAAATTAGATACCAATTAAAAATTGATACTATTTAAAGTGTACGCATACATATATAAAAACATATATGAGTATACAAAAAGAATGTCAATATTGATACCAATTGAAAGGATCCAATGATACCAATTGAAACTAAAATTAGAATCAAGTGTATAACTCATACTACCTACCACCCATTTCATGCACATGTTTAAAATGATTTTCAATAATAAGCATACAAGGCATGGTCGCCCAACCAACCGCCCTTTGATGGGTAGGGGTTTTCAAAAATAGGTTTGAAAATAAAATGTGTTTGAAAACTCTACCATATTGAAGAATACGAACTAGTTATATGAAAAATTTTTAAACTAGTACGAAATCCTTCAAGCAAGGAATAAATCAAAATTATATTTCATGAAAAATATGTAAATAACATGATCATCAACACTCAAATACCATAAAGTCCATATCATACTCATGGAAACAAAATCATGAGAAACCAATAAGTAAAGTGAGTGTAATAGTTATGTGAAACACATTATCATGAAACTATGCAATAAAGCTCAAAGTGAAATTCCTTAAAACATGAAAATCATCAAAACTAGAATTCTTCAAGGTATATGTATGTCATGTACAAACTAAAGTATACATACATATTCAAATATAAACGAGTCCACAAAAGTATATGCATGAAGGCAAGTGGCTCAAGGATGTATATGTATAATCAATAGTTTAGACAAAATAGACATATACATGAAGTTAAACATATAAACATGGAAAACATGTAAAATGGGGAATACAAGTCAAATGTATGAATCATCAAAACTAGACTATACTAGTACATCTAATGAGTACAAATGAGCGTTCAAGCACAAACATATAATAGTCTATTTGTGACTCACTAGTTGTACAAGTATATATCCTAGTTTTAATTAAAACTAACATTCAAACAAGTAATCAAAACATGAAGCATGGAAATTAAAAACAAAAACTCATAAACATCCATATGATCATTATGTACATGCACATGCATTAGATCTAGGACATACACATTAATTAAAACAAATGTGAGAACACAAAGATATAAATCCATATTAAACATGAGTGTCTCAAATAACTAATCATGTATATCACTAATCTAAATATCATGCCATATAACATAATAAACATAAAACATCAAGACATGCTAAAAATGGATAATATGAAAGCATGTAAACATAAATGGGAGTTAGAGATCATTACCAAACCAATATGGGTAACTCTCCATGTCTCCAAAACAAGGTGGTCCTCCCACCAAAACTCCCCTTGAAAGTGATGCATCCAAATTGTCCTCTTTAAGCTCGGAACACATCCACCTCAAGGCACCATCACTCTCACGTCATGCGAGAGCCCACACCTACATCAAATATAATATGGGTGGTCTTTGGTACCCACACTCTTTTGGGTCCATGGGGGTTAGTTCCTTTCCTAACGCAAACAAACTTAGTTGTTAAATTTACATCATGTATCTTATCATAGCAAAATTTAGCAAGGTGGCCCTTACGTCCACAATGTGTACAAGTGTACACATGAGCATACATGTGATGGGTGTGACCGTGAGGAGCATGTGTATGCCGTGGTTTGTGCATGCATAGATAGAATTTGTTTCTTGCGAAACATGGACTCCAAACGTGTATGGTTCATGACACAATGGCTCAAAGTGGAGCCCAAACAATCCACGCTCTTCTTAAGCATACAAATATCATTTTCAATTGTGGAAGAAGAGGTGCATGCAATAGGTGAGCTAGGTGAAACTACACTAGTATGGCAAACATGTGAATCTATATTAATTTTCAAAGATTCATTTTTCTTTAAACAAATTTCTAAATCCTTTGAAATTGAAGCAATTTTTATTTTCAAAGAATCATTCTCTTTTACAACAAAATCAAGTTTTGCAGACAAGTTTTCATTTTTCTTCAAAATTACTTCGCAATCATTTTTATTTTTCAAAAATTCATTTTCTTTTAGGACGAGATCTAGTTTAGATTTCAATGAATCCCTTTCATTAGAAATCTCCATTTTATCTTGCAAAACCAAATCTAGTTTTGAACATAAATCCTTATTGTCTTTGTTAAGTTCAAAACTCTTCTTTTTCAAAAGATTATATTTTTCTAATAATTTTTTACAAACAATGGATAGTTCTTCATTCAAGGCATTGGCATCAATATATTCATTACTAGAAGAACTAGCATCATCATCATCTAATTGAGATTCCGAATATACCTCAAGGGAGTCATTCCCTTGGACCATGTAGCATTGTCGCTCGGATTCTCCACTAGATTCATCCTCCTCGATGTTGGGCATTTGTAGCTCGGAGGAAGTCAAAGTGTTCCACACTGCAAAGGCGGAATCACAGTTAGAAACCATCATAAGATATTCTTTATTTAGCGTGCTTCTAAGTGCCTCAAGGGCTTGTGCATTGGCCTCTATATGATTGCTATTACCAAGATAGGATTTCTTGGTAGCGGCAAGGAAAACATGCAAGCCTAGGGTTTTCAAGTACATGGACATCCTAAATTTTCACATGTCAATGTTGGAGACATCAAACATGGGAGGTGACAAGCAATCCATGAGTGTGTGTAAACAAATAGTGTGCAAATGCAAATGATAGATTAGCTAACCAAGATCACACTCCTAGGTAGTTAAACCAAATATCAGGAGCGTAGGCTCTGAAACCAATTGAAAGTACACCTAGAGGGGGGTGAATAGGTGTACGGATAATCTAATGAACTAAATGCGGAAATTAAAAACTAATTGCAACTACACTTAATGCAACCAACTAGTGTAACCAAATTCCCGATGAAGGGCTCTAGACTAACTCCTCTTGATTCCTCTGAATAAGAGTTGAGGCGCTATATGAAGCTCTCGTGGTTAAGCACAAGTGAGGCACACACAAACAAGCCAAGCATATAATATGAATGAGCAATATGAAATGATGCAATGGCACAATATAAAAGAGAGAGAGAGTTAGAGTCAATGGATCAAATGCAAACAACGAGATTTGTTTCAAGGTTCGAGCCACTGCTCTACGTCCCCGCCTTCACACAGAAGGATTTCCAATCCACTTGTCCACACAGGACTCCCACACAGGGAACCTCCACTGAGGATTTGGGGCAAATACAACCAGGAGTACACAACTCCTCTCTCAACCGAATACAACCTCTCACAGAGGCAACGCAAACACCACCTCACACAAGAGGGGTAGGCACTTAGCCAAACAACCACAATCCACCTCTTCACTAAGAGGGATACAAACTCAATCTCCAACTCTCACTAGAGGAAGCCAAACACCAATCTCCACCTCTCACTAGAGGGAGCCAACCACCACTCCAAAATCAACCTCTACACAAGAGGGATATCACAAATAAGGAGGGTTACAATCTTGGTGGTTTCCACAACCACAAACTAATTCTTCCACAAAACAAAGATCCTAAATAGATAGGATAGAATGATATAGCTCAAGTGTGGAAAACAAAGAGTTTGGAAATCAAAAACTCAAAGAAAAACTCTTTGAAAAACTTCTAGAATAGATAGAAAAATATAGATCAAAAACCAATCCCAAAAGACTTTCCTTTTTCTTGATTTTTTCAAACCCTTTTTGAAAAAAATAAATATGAATCCTTTTTTGCTCTAAAAACACTTTTGAAAACTTGTATAAAACACTTGTAGTAGGAGAATTTTTCTTCTAAAAAATCTTAACCAAATCAGCCCTCAAATGGGGTATATATAACCCCTTGAAAAAACTAGCCGTTGGCTGCTGACTAGGCCAGAATTGGCCTTCCGGTCGACCGGCCAGTCGACCAGCCAACGGTCAAAAAACTGACCATTGAGCCTTCCGATCGACCGCCCGGTCGACCGGGCCCTGAACCAGAGAGCAACGGCTCTCTGGCCGGTCGACCGCCCGGTCGACCGGGGCAACCCGAGAGTGGGTTGCCTTCAGTCGGTCGACCGCTCGGTCGACCGGCCCAAGGGGCTGGCTGCGTGCATGTTTGTGTGCACGTCCAGTCGACCGGTCGGTCGACCGCCAGAGCCTGGCAGAAACTATTTAGGGACTGAAAAACTAGGTTTTTAATCATCAAATAAATTCCATAAAATCTCTAAAAATCCACAAAAATAAGTTCAGCATAATACTTTGATATACAAACATGTGTGAAAAATTTCAACACAAATTTCAAACTTTTTGAACCATTTTTGTGACTTACAAATTTTGCCGAAAACCTAAAACTTTATTTTCTAAAACTTGGATTTTTCAAATGGAAATTCGATTTTTTCAAAACTCATCCAAATACAAAAACATGATATTTAAACAACTTGAAGCATGTTGTATATGGATATAATCCAATATACATAAAAGATATATATATCATTGTTTTTGACTTTAAATCCGAAAATACGTTTTGTTAAAATACCAAAACACCAAACACATGAATAGGCATATCAAACTAAGTTTGTATAAATAGTTGAAGCATAGGTGTATATAGAACAAATCTAATACACATTAAACCATGTAAACTTGTTGATTCTATCTATTCATGAAAACCAAGATCGGTTAAACCAAAACCGAAAATCAAAACATGAAACTTAAACAAGTGTGTGTGTTGTGAACTTGAGCATATCACACTATCTAGTCTTTACAAATGGATCTAAATAAAAACTAAACTATGTACCGAAGTCTTCTTGACGAACTCCATCTTCAAGTCGACTCGATCCAAACCGTGATCCACCGAGCTTGACTCCAACGAGTACTATATATGATCTTGTCGCTCGGGCTCTTGAATCACCATGTGAAAGCTCCAAAACATCTTTGTTGAAGCTATTCACCTACTAATATCTTGATTAGAGATCTGAAACTAAACATCACAAGATTATTAGTAAACATAACTACATGAGTTAATCATTATCAAAACTAGAGTGGAAGGCCTCTGGGCCAACAATTTTTATAAGGTGGGTAGAATGTAATATCCCATAACTAATAATACTTTATTTCTAATTTTATTAATTTTATTTAGATTACTTATTATTATTGATTAATTTATTTTATACATGTGTATAAATACATGTACATACATATTAAGTGTATATGTTTTTGATTTACATTTATACCAGTATATGTGTGTATTATATTTTACACATTATTATTGGCATTACTATTATGATTATAATGTTGTGGTTGGTATTATTCCTAATTGATCTTCTTTTGCAACTCGTAATCCAATTATCTGATAAACCATAACCCATCTAATTCATACCCAAAATAAAATAAATAAAATAAATAAATAAAGAAACAAAAATATATATAGTAATAAAAAAATATTTTTTTATTTGTGTGCTTAAATTGTTTATGCCAAGTTTTAATCTCATATCCTTTTTACTAAATCCTTATATCTAAACCATAATGCCACATTGGCGTGTGGTTAGGTAAGAGATCTAAATTATTTAAACAAACCTAAAGCCAAATTTAAGTTTCAAATTTCAACTGAAAATCTCATGAGATCTTTATGGATCTTTATCTTAACTACCTATCTTTTCTGTTGAAATCTACATACCTAAGAATCTTATCACCTTATATTAACGTAACCCTCTCCTTCTTCTAAAAAAGAGGAGAGAGACGACAGACAGAAAGAAACCCAAATCCAATATTCTTCTTCCTCCCTCCACCTCTCCTTGGAATCGATCGTGATGGAGGAACGTGTCCGAGGTGTGGAAATTGAGGGGCAGGCTAAGGGAATCAATCTAAGTAAGTAAAATTTTAATTTTATGAATTAAAATATTTAATTAAAATATCATGATTTAAAATTCTATTTTTTTGAAACCTAAATCTCCCCTAAGATCTAAAATTTATATGAATTAGAATTTAATAACATATCATGATTTAAAATGCCTTCTTTTATGAAACTAAAAGATTTATCCAATAATATAAATAAAATAAATTGGATAATGTAACAACACATTAATAGGAATTTTTAGAAGATACACACACACATATATATATATATATGAGAAAAATGTATATCAGCCCGCGGGCTGAGAGTACTCTCTCAGCCTGCGGTGACGTGGCTCGATTTGTCACCTCACTGACTTGCGGCCCGCTTTTAGGGAGAAGTTAAATTACCAAATACCCCTTATGATATCTTTTCCTTATTGTTTATTATTATTTTTCCCCCCTTTTATTTTGCCGCTCTTTATAGGATATAAATTACTTTTCGCCTTATTTCTTTACCTCTTTTTTGAAAGATCTAGTTTCTCCTTTTCAGCCTGGGATAAAATTTTTTTTGAAAATATAAATCTTTTCAGATCAATGTTTTCAGCCTGCGATAAAATTCTACTTTATAGTTTATTTTTTTAATATATAATGTAGTCAGAGTCTTTGGTCGCATTGTACATTTAAACTGCGACCTTAGTCAAAGACTTTGATCGCAGTGTACATGGTTAAATGCGACCAAGGTCGCAGTGTTGTTATTGATAAAGATGGCCAGCAACTGCAATCTAAGGTTGCATTACATGGACTGCGACTTTGGTCGCAGTACGTTAAGTAAGTGTTTGATGCGACTTGGAGTCACTTCGTGAGACGCGACCTGTCATAAAGATTTTATGAGATCTTTTTAACGTTAAGTCTACGTTGACGAACCCGCACCATTCGTTGTTTCCCGAAGCTGTTGTCCACGCGTCGGCTCTTCATTGGGTTTAGGCGTTAATGTCTTTTAATGCCAAACCGGAGCTGGCGGTTGGAGACCATTAAGGCCGACGGTTCTGATTAATAAACCATTAATTATGGTTATTATGGGCTGGCTATAAATAGGGCTCACACTCTCCCTTTAACAGCCCATAATTAGACTGTTTTCATTTGAGAGCAATTGCTCTGAGAATTTTTGCCTTCTTCAGAGTCTCTAACAGGGGCCTGCCTCCATGGATGAAGATGACCCTATGCACGAAGATGACCCAGAGCTTGATTGTCCTTTTTCAGGTTCACTGGGCCTCTGGGAGAATATTTTTGGCCGGTGAACTTGATCGATGTTCGTCCACAAGGGAAGAAGTCATGGTCCTCGACGTCCACAGTTTTTTAATACACGGGGACCTCAATAACACCACTGCTCTTATTCAACAAGGGCTCTTTTGATGTTTAATCTTCTTTGTACTGTTATATTATAACACTCAATCTTATTGTATAAGAGAGCGTTTTTGTATCATTTTCACATGCCTGGAGATAAATGCCTGGACATAAATAAAAAGACCTCAATAACACCACTGCTCTTAGTCAACAATGGCTCTTTTTTTGATGTTTAGTTTTCTTTGTACTGCTATATTGTAACACTCAATCTTATTGTATAAGAGATCGTTTTGTATCATTTTCACATGCCTGGAGATAAATGCGTGGACATAAATAAAAAGCATATTTGTTTTTTAATAAACTACGACCTTTGGTCGCAGTCATGCAATGCAAACAAAACAACTTGGACCAGAGACGACACTGCGACCTAGGTCGCATAAGACTACAGTGCAAACAGAAACAACTGCGACCATGGTCGACACTGCGACCAAAAAACTGCGACTAAGCAACTGCTGCGGTGACGTGTCACCTCGTCGCAGTGTTGTTGTTGATTAAGACTAAAGACCAGCAACTGCGACCAAGATTGCAGATTATTTTTTTAAGACTGCGGCCATCAACTACGACCAAGGTCGCAGTGTTGTTGATTATTTATAAAGACCACTAACTGCGACCAAGGTCGCAGTGATGTTGTTGATTAAGAGTAAAGACCAGCAACTGCGACCAAGGTCGCTGTGTATTTTATTAAGACTAAACACCAACAACTGCAATCAAGGTCGCAGTTTATTTTATTAAGACTACGGTCAGAAATTGCGACCAAGGAAGCAGTGTTGTTGTTGATTAAGACTAAAGTCCAGCAACTGCGACCAAGGTCGCAGTGTATTTATTAAGGAGGCGTCCATGGTCGCAGTATTTCAGCCAATACATAGTAGTAAAAAATGTAATTCACACAATTAACTTTAGAAAACAGATTTATATATATTTAAAAAGAAAAACAAAATACAATTTTTTAACTTCTAATCGTCGTCATCACCATCGTAATCAGATTCGTCGTCAAGAGTCATGCTTTCGTCTTCTGTCTCTTCCTCCTCTTCAGGTACAGTCTCATCGTCGCTTTCTTCCTCTTCATGTTTGTGTTTTGGTTCATCAATGAACTCCCAGAAAGGGTCGTCTGTATCAAGCTCAGATTCTGACCCGTAGCGAGACATTGTTTCAGAACTAAACATAAAATCATCATTTGATGATTGGCTTCTTTCCGGTGAAGACGGTGGTGATGGTGAAGACATTGTTTGAATGTATTGGCTTCTTTCCGGTGAAGACGGTGGTGATGGTGAAGACATTTTTTGAATGTATTTTCAAAACAGTGAGAGTAACGAGTTTGAGCAAAAAATAACTTAGTATGTTTTTAATCCTTTGCTCATGACCCTTTATATATATTTAATCCCAGAATTCCAAAAGGTTTAAGCTCTCGGACCACGTGAATATCTCTCAAATATATTTTCTATCTTTTCCCAAAAATTGTATACTTCCTAGGTGACTGTTCAGTTATCCAAAATAGTTTAAAAGTTAATACACTATAACTTTAAATTACTTTGAACTCCAAAACAGTACATTATTGCGACCAAAGTCGCATTGGGAACTGATAAATGATTAACTGCGACCATAAATTGCATCCGTAGTAGGATTGCGACTATGGTCGCAGTGTTTAAGAGCAGCAGTCGCAGTTTGGATATGTAATTAAAAGAGCTTATAAGTTAATATAGTGAGAAAGAGACCTTACAAAAAAAATAGAATTAAAAGCTTTTAAAAGAAGACAAAATATAATTGAATATCAGAAGATCAGGAAATCCTAATCCTCGTCATTATCACCATCATAAGCAGATGCATCGTCTTCATTCTTCTGCTCTTCCTCTTCATCACTTATTTCCTCATCATCTTGCTGTTTTTGAGGTTTTTTTGTTTCACCGATGAACTCCCAGAATGGATCGTGTCTATCAAGCTCTTCGTCTGACCCGTTGCTAGGAAGCGAGCCTACAGCATCAGAGGACATGCTTTCATCAAGCATGTCTCCGTCAAGTGGCAGAGGAATAATGTCTTCTTCACTAACCCACATGAAAACTTCATTGTCATCAGGAATAGGAGGATCAGTTAATACATTATTTGATGTAGTGAGATAGTCAAAAGGAGTGAAGTCCAGACTGGTATCAGATTCACTAGAATACCCTGAAGAAAGAGGACCGGTGGGGGAACGATTGAAGTTGAATTCTGAGTGTTCAGAGGAAGAAGATGGGGAAGACATGATTCAAGAATGAATTTTTTTTTGGAAGTTTTTGAAATCAAATTGAAAAGGAAGAGCAAAAATATAGTTTTTAGGTATGAGATAATATATTAGTAACAAGCATTATATAAAGGTGAATATTTGTGGAAGAACATGAATAGTAATAATAATTGTTAGAGGTGATGGTTGAGTATGGTAAGAAGTGGTAAAAAAATTTAACTTTTTATAGAATTGTTTGCCTATATCTTTAGATTACGTATGGTGCACATCTTTCCTTTCTCGGAGATTAACATTAGTGCGTCTCTTTTTTCTACACTGTTGTTGTATCACGGTAGATATAATATTAATTACTTCTTTTACATAAGGCATGAGAAAGAAGATTGCGAATTTGGTCGCAGTACCGAAGGAGGTCGCATTGCTATACGATAGCATTTTTTTGTCTGGTATTCTTTATTCTGTATTAAGTCTGCGACCATGGAACGTTTTTTTACTTTTCAATGCTAGAAGTCGCAGTCGTCATTTAAAAGGGGTATTTTTGTCATTTTGATTCACGATTGTTTAGGCGGGTTTTTTTTGATTTCTTTTGGCGCCAACACTCTGCGACCGATGTGTGGCCTATATTCAGCCACGTCCCGCAGGCTGAGAAACTCTCTCAGCCTGCAGGCTGAGGTACAGTAAGCCCTATATATATATATATATGTATATATATATATATATGTATATATATATATATATGTATATATATATGTATATGTATATATATATGTATATATATATGTATATGTGTGTGTGTATATATATATATATATATATATATATATATATATATATATATATATGTATATATGTATGTATATATGTATATATATATGTATATATATGTATATATATGTATATATATATATATGTATATGTATAAATAATAAATGTGTATATAAGAAAAAAAAGGGGAGAGCAACTGCTCTTGGCCAGGCAGGGTCACTCGGGTGCAGACCCGCACCCGGCATGACCAGGCCCAGTGGCCTGGGCTGCCACTTGGTCTGGTCCTAAACAAAAAAGAAGAAAGAAAGAAAGAAAGAAAATAAAAGATTAGGCTATCAGCCCCGTTACAGAGCCCCAGACCTGGATTTTGGGCCAGGCCAGTGGCCTGGGCTGCCACTGGCCCAGGCCAGGTCAATCCGTTAAAAAAAAAAAAAGAAAAGTAAAAAGAAAAGGAAAGCTGGGTTGGGTGCAAAGTACATGGGCCTGGCCAGTGGCCGGGGCCGCCACTGGCCCAAGCCCAGACCAAACCCAAAAAAAAAAAAAAAAAACGGGCCTGGATTATTGGCCCCGGCCCAGACCAAGTATTAAAAAGAAAACAAAATCTGGGCCTGGCTAATAGGCCCGGCCAGAAAATAGAAAACAAAAATAAATGAAGAACAATAATATATTCTAAAGCCCAGTTTCAGGCAAGCCCAATTTCAATTCAGCCCATTGATTGTGGATTCTATTCTATTTTAACCTGACCCAAATACAAAACAGACCCGCTAACTTGTTGAAAAATAATTTTTTTGACTAGATAAAAATTTAAAAAAAATAAGTAAAAAGTGGGATAAATATTTAGATAACACCTATAACCTACTGAAAAAATTTGAGATTAATTACAGATCATATTGGACTGAAACGTTGCTTTCTAAGTAGAAACCCGCTACTTTAACATTCAGACCCATTAAAGAAATTCCATATTTTTAACCATTTAAACCCCACAAAAATCAGTAAATAAAATCTAAATAATCCCATGAACTCTATACTTCATTATGCAACCTTGCTCATTCATATTTAAATTAAAATACTGAATAAATAGATATCTTGTGTAAAATTTGATATATGTAAAATTCGATATCTTACGTAAAATTCGAATGTATTTAATGTAGATTTCTTCAATTAGTATTTGGACGCATGATAAGCCCAGGTCAGTTTTCTTTGTTTTCTCATTGAGCATTTAAGTATTATTTCACGTGAATGTTTTATCCTGTCTAGTTCAATAAATATTAATTTACATTTTAATAATTGTTGGAACTCAATTATGTTTCACGTCTATTAGTTACTAGTTCACGTCTACATGTATTAAATACAAAATAAATTGTCTTGTGAATAATTTTATATCTCTTTTAATAAACCTTGCATAATATTCTTAATCCTGGACATCATGATACCCCTTGAAAACTTGACTTACTATATATGACATCTACATGATAACTATTGTATTCATGTTATTGAAAGTTACTGAGAAAATATTGTCAGACCGTAACATACACATTGTTCCATTGGTTTACCTTTTATGCGATAATATTGTCCACATTGTTATTATTACATTATTGATATTGTTACTATCACCGTATCATCCCAGTAATCAAAATAACATAGATATTGATTGATCTAAATAATATTATAATAGACAACTTACACCGAGATTGAAAAAATTGATGGAGGAGATAGCATCTGTATTTTGGGTGGACCTAGGATACAGGTTGCGCAGTCGAGATACGGTTCCACTGTAGGGTTTCGGGGGATGACTGACATCCCATATTGTTCATATTGTTATTGTTATTGACTACCAAGCGGTAGGATCTGGTTCAGCGCCAGGTGATTGGGCCGTATTTCTGGGTATGTACAAAACCCACCTAAAGCAAAGTAAATGTCTCCAACCAAACAGTTTCAATAATTTAGGACTTCGATTGACACGTGTGATAGGCGTAGTATGGAATGCGTCTATTATAGGTGGCAGTTGTTGTTCGTTGACATAATAAATAATAATAAATTGTTATAATGTATTGCGACTGACCGTAACCACCCGATTGAACTCATATAAGTTATGATAGACATATGATTGTATACATGACCGAATTGTAAATCAGACTAGTGACATATGCTAGGTTACACATCTTGACATTAGTAGGTTCCTTTTATCATGATTTCAGTTATACATCATTCATAGTTTTGTTCTTGATATTGATTATTTTGTTATCATTTATTTCAGATTATCATGTTATTATTGCTTATATTGTTATTATGTACAAGCATCTTTCCCTTTACACACACACTTATTAGGTCGCTTCTGACGACCCTGGTTCCCACGTCCAAGATTTTGGACACCTTCTTATTTTGTTCAGGTGTTCGTTGAGCTCGTACGCTTCGCGAGGAGCTGGAGTTTCTCTCTTTTAGTTCTTGTATTCTTATCTCTCTTGTCTTTCTGTTATTTTTTGATTCTCGATATATATCAGATTCAGTTTTTATTTCAGTTCTTTTTCTATGATATCATGTATGGATTCTTATATGTGATATTGCAGTGATCGTTGATTTATTATAGTTTAGATTTATAGATTGTTCAGGTTACTTTAGGCTTAGCGTGTATACATGGGGTATTCTCCTCGCGTATATACGTCGCCGACTCTCGTCACGACTCTGTTTTCACGTATTTTGGGAAGCGGGGCGTGACTGGGTTTTATTGGTATTAGAGCCAGGTTCGCAATAAATTGGATCTTATTCTTACCAATAACTTGAAACAAGTTGTATTTACACTGCAATATACATATACTATCCATACGATAATATCGACTCCATCTGGAATTTATCGTCCTCCCTTTGGAATTCCATTACTTGATCTTATGATATCCATGATTCTAACACTTTCTTCAGAATGATCTGAATTTCATCTTTATTCTTATTCTTTTTTCTGATTCTACTTCTCTGATTTTGTCTCCTGAGTTGATCACTCCATGTTGAAGCCGGTGGTAGAGATCAGAGCATGCAGCGAAAGCTGATGGACCCATGACGTGTTGAGAAGCAACATGAAAGCTTCTTTGTTTCTCTCTTGACTTTGATTCTCTTATCATTTCCTATTTTATTGAAATTTTGAGGATGAAATTTTTATAAGGTGGGTAGAATGTAATATCCCCTAACTAATAATACTGTATTTTTACTTTTGTTAATTTTATTTAGATTACTTATTATTGATTAATTTATTTTATACATGTGTATAAATACATGTACATACATATTAAGTGTATATGTTTTTGATTTACATTTATACCAGTATATGTGTGTATTATATTTTACACATTATTATTGGCATTACTATTATGATTATTATGTTGTGGTTGGTATTATTCCTAATTGATCTTCTTTTGCAAACCATAATCCAATTATCTGATAAACCATAACCCATCTAATTCATACCCATAATAAAATAATAAAATAAATAAATAAAGAAACAAAAATATATATAGTAATAAAAAATATTTATATATTTGTGTGCTTAAATTGTTTATGCCAAGTTTTAAAACTCATATCCTTTTTACTAAATCCTTATATCTAAACCATAATGCCACATTGGCGTGTGGTTAGGTTAGAGATCTAAATTATTTAAACAAACCTAAAGCCAAATTTAAGTTTCAAATTTCAACTGAAAATCTCGTGAGATCTTTATGGATCTTTATCTTAACTACCTATCTTTTCTATTGAAATCTACGTACCTAAGAATCTTATCACCTTATATTAACGTAACCCTCTCCTTCTTCTAAAAAAAAAAGGAGAGAGACGACAGACAGAAAGAAACCCAAATCCAATATTCTTCTTCCTCCCTCCACCTCTCCTTGGAATCGATCGTGTGGAGGAACGTGTCCGAGGTGTGAAAATTGAGGAGCAGGCTAAGGGAATCAATCTAAGTAAGTAAAAATTTAATTTTATGAATTAAAATATTTAATTGAAATATCATGATTTAAAATTCTATTTTTTTGAAACCTAAATCTCCCCTAAGATCTAAAATTTATATGAATTAGAATTTAATAACATATCATGATTTAAAATCCCTTCTTTTATGAAACTAAAAGATTTATCCAATAATATAAATAAAATAAATTGGGTAATGTAACAACACATTAATAGGAATTTTTAGAAGATACACGCGCGCGCGCGCGCGCGCACAAACACACACACACACACACACACACACATATATATATATATGTATGTATGTATGTATGTATGTATAAATAATAAATGTATATATAAGGAAAAAAAGGGGAGAGCAACTGCTCTCGGCCAAGGCTGCTAGCAGCCGCTGCACAGACCCAGGCCGGGTCTATGCAGCCGGGTGCAGACCCGCACCCGGTATGACCAGGCTCCGTGGCCTAGGCTGCCACTAGGTCTGTTCTAAAACAAAAAAATAAACAATGAAAGAAAGAAAAAAAGATTGGGCTGTCGGCCCGGTTACAGAGCCACGGGCCTGGTCTGCCACTGGCCTAGGCCAGGTCAAATCGTAAAAAAAAATTAAAAAAAGAAAAGTAAAAAAGAAGGAAAGCTGGGCCGGGTGCAGGGCACCCGGGCCTGGCCAGTGGCCCAGGCCCAGACCAAGCCCCAAAAAAAAAAGAAAAGAAAAAAAGGGCCTGGATTATTGGCCTAGGCCCAGACCAAGTATTAAAAAGAAAAAAAATATATGGGTCTGGCTAATGGGCCAGGCCAGAAACAAAAAAGAAAAAAAATAAATAACAATAATATATTCTAAACCCCGGTTTTAGGCAAGCCCAATTTCAGTTCAGCCCATTAATTGTGGATTCTATTCTATTTGAACCCGACTCAAATACAAAACAAACCGGCTAACTTGTTCAAAAACAATTTTTTTGACCAGATAAGATTCAAAAAATAATTAAAAATAGTGATAAATATTTAGATAACCTCTAGAACCTATTGAAAAATTTTGGGATTAATTCCAGATCATATTGGACTGAAACACTGCTTTCTAAGTAGAAACCCGCTACTTCAACATTCAAACTCATTAAAGAAATTCCATATTTTTAACCATTTAAACCCCACAAAATTAGTAAATAAAATCTAAATAATCTCCTGAACTCTATGCTTCATTATGCAACCTTGCTTAAAGATCTGGATCATCCATATTTAATTTAAAATGCTGAATAAATAGATATCTTATGTAAAATTTGTTATATGTAAAATTCGAATGTATTTAATGTAGATTTCTTCAATTGGTATTTGGACGCATGATAAGCCCAGGTGAGTGTTCTTTGTTTTCTCATTGAGTATTTCAGTATTATTTCACGTGAGTGTTTTATCTTGTCTATTTCAATAAATATTAATTTACATTTAAATAATTGTTCGAACTCAATTATGTTTCATGCCTATTAGTTACTTGTTCACGTCTGCATGTACTAAATACAAAATAAATTGCCTTGTGAATATTTTTATATCTCTTTTAATAAACCTTGCATAATATTCTTGACCCTGAACATCATGATACCCTTTGAAAACTTGACTGACTATATATGACATCCACTTGATAACTATTGTATTCATGTTATTGAAAGTTACTGAAAAAATATTGTCAGACCGTAACATATGCATTGTTCTATTGGTTTACCCTTTATACGGTAATATTGTCCACAATATTATTGTTACATTATTGATATTGTTACTATCACCGTATCATCTCAGAAATCAAAATAACATGGATATTGATTGATCTAAATAATAATATAATAGACAACTTACACTGGGATCAGGAAAATTGATGGAGAAGATAGCATCTGTATTTTGGGTGGACCTAGGATACAGGTTGCGCAGCCGAGATACGGTTCCACTGCAAGGTTCCGGGGGATGACTAACATCCCGTTTTATTCATATTGTTATTGTTATTGACTACATAGCGATAGGACCTGGTTCAACGCCAGGTGATTGGGCCGTAGTTCCGGTTATGTACGGAACCCACCTAAAGCATAGACAATGTCTCTAACTATTCAGTTTCAATAATTTAGGACTTCGATTGACACGTGTGATAGGCATAGTATGGGATGCGTCTATTATAGGTGGCTTTTGGTGTTCGCTGACATAATTAATAATGACAAACTGTTATAATATATTATGACTCACAATAACCACCCGACTGAACTCATATAAGATATAATAGACATATGATTGTACACATGACCAAATTGTATATCAGACTAATGACATATGCTAGGTTACACATCTTGACATTAGTGAGCTCCTTTTATCATGATTCCAATTATACATCATTCATAGTTTTATTCTTAATATTGATTATTCTGTTATCTTTTATTTCAGATTATGATGTTGTTATTGCTTATATTGTTATCATGCATGAGCATCTTTCCCTTTACACACACACTCATTAGGTCGCTTCTGACAACCCTGGATTCGCACGTCCAGGATTTTGGACACCTTGTTCAGGTGTTCGTTGAGCTCGTACGCTTCGCGAGGAGCTAGAGTCTCTCTTTTTTGGTTCTGGAATTCTTATCTCTCTTGTCTTCCTGTTATTTTCTGATTCTCGATATATATCAGATTCAATTTTTATTCCAGTTCTTTTTATATGATATCATGCGTGGATGCTTATATGTGATATTGCAGTGATCGTTGATTTATTATGGTTTATATTTATAGATTATTCAGGTTACTTTAGGCTTTGCGTGAATACGTGGGATATTCTCCTCGCGTATATACGTTGCTGACTCTCGTCACGACTGCGTTTTCATGTATTTTGGGAAGCTGGGCGTGACATAAACCGAATAGGACTGGAGGATCTTATACCAATTGAAATACACCTAGAGGGAGGTGAATAGGTGTACTAGCGAATTTAGGGCAAATAATGTGAAATTAAAAACTAATTTGTAAACACACTATGTGTAACCAAGAGTGAGCCCGAATTCCCCGTGAAGGGCTCTGGAACTACTCCTCTAGATTCCTCTAGACTAAGAGTTGAGGTGCTTTAATAAGCTCTCTTGGTTGAACACAAGTGTGGGCACACACAAATTATATCTGGCATATGAATATAAACAATATAAAGAAAGACAGAGTTGATGGATAGTGGATAACACAAACATGAAAATATGTTTCGAGGTTCGAGCCACTGCTCTACGTCCCCGCCTTCACACAAAAGGATTTCCACTACGTTCACACAGGATCTTCCACAAAGGGACCTCCACTGAGGAATTATAACTCAACACCGGGAGCACATAACTTCTCTCTCAATACCAATGCCTCTACACAAGAGAGAAGGCACAAAGCCTAGCACAAAGCAAAGAAGAAATAAAAGTTGGTGATCCAATGATCACAAATTCTCTCTTGGTGATCTCAAAGAATCACAAACAATTTTCTCATAAAAAAATAAGATCCTAAGATAGGATTAGAATTGATTAGCTCGAGTGTGTGAGAAATCAAAGTGTTTGGAAATAAAACAACAAAGAAAATACTTGAGAAAAACTTTTTTGATCGATATATAAAATGAATGAAGAACAAAATAGAATTCCCAAAGACTTGATTTTCTTTGATTTTTCAAAACTTTGAAAATAAATAAAGATCAGAGAATTTTTGGTACAAAAATTTCTTTTTAAAACATGCTGAAAACACTTAAGAAGATGAGAAATATTGCTCTTAAATATCTTGGGAGAAACAGGCCAAGGGAGCCTATATTTATAGGATTCCCAAAATATTGTCGTTGGGGTCTAGATCAGGTCAAAACTGACCTGTCGGTCGACCACCCGATTGACCGGCCAACGGTCAGATATCTGACCGTTGGGACTGTCGCTCGACCCGTCGGTCGACCGCCCAAGGCAATTTGCCTGTCGGTCGATCGCCCGGTCGACCGAGGCCAGAACTAGAGAGTGAACTCTCTGGTCGATTGACAGGTCGGTCGACCGGGGCCAGATCCAGAGAGCAAGCTCTCTGGATCAGTTGACCGGCCTAAGGCCAAGGCTGTGTGCACGTATCTGTGCACATCGATCTACAGCCCAGTCGACCGAGATCTGGTCCGGTTAACCGGTCGGTCAACAACCAACAGGCACAGGTTAGGGTTTTAGGGTTTAAAAACTTGGTCCTTTAAATACCCATAAAATCCTATAAAATCATAAAATTCGCAAAAATAAGTTCATGTAAGCACTTGAAATACAAATATGTCTGATCAAAGATTAACTCATATTAACAGCAATATGAACTATTTTTGAGGCATTAGAAGTTAAGCTTGAAACCAAAAACTTTATTTTCAAAACTCATTTTATTTTTGTTTTCAAGAGTTTTTGAGAAGACTTCAAAATGAAAAACTATTTCTCAAAAACGTGTTCAAATGCAAAAGCAAGATATTGAAACATATTTGAAGCATATTGTGTATGAATAGAATTCAATACAAATATAAAAGATATATCCATGTTTTTGACATTAAATCCAAAAATAATTTTTGTTAAAAACAAATTTTGAAACCATAAATTAGAATCATCAAAATAAATTTTTAGACAATATAAACTAAACAATGTATATGGATGAATCCACAATACATATAAACCGTGTAAACTTCTTGTGATTCTACCTATCCATGAAAACTAAAGATTTGTTATTGAAAATCCAAAAACGGTTAAAACAAAAATCAAAACTATTGAACTTGTGTGTGTATACTTGAGCATATCAAATAATTAATTACACAAGATCTAAACAAAACAGAAACTAAGCAAACGGAGATCTTCTTGTCAATCTTCATCTTCAAGATGACTTGATCCAAACTTGATCTAAAGGAGCTAGATGCGATCATTGCGATGTGAGTTGTTGAATCAGCACTTGTTTGCTTCAACACTTTGACTGTGAATCTCTTATTGTAGTCAAATCTCTACTAAGATATTGGTCAATATCTGAAATTTATTAAATACAAGATCATTGGCAAACTAGCTTTCATAAGTTAGTTATCATCAAAATTAAGGTCAAGGGCCTCTCGACCAATAAAGCCTTGGGCTGAAACTTAATCCGGACTTGAAAATTCATAATAAATAATTTACAGGCCCAATAAATTTGAATTTAAATACGATCAAGAATGGCAAGTCTACTATATGCATTTAAATTTTCATAAGAATTTAACATCATCTGTGCAGTGGGCAATACCTCTGGAATCAAATCACGCATCAAAATAAGAAAGTGGGGGTAATGAAATCACAGAAAAGGCCAATCGCAAACACGGCGAATGACGTGAAAAACCTGAAGAGGGAAAAAATCACGAAGAGAGAGAAGTTTTACTATGCAATGGCGAATACAATAGGGTTCTCTTGATTTAGGTGAACTTTAGGTCCTCTTTCCGTTGGAGGGGATCCTCTATTTATATAAGTCATGTCAAATAGATAAAGTTAAAAAGTCCAGCTTAATTTGAATACTTAAATTCTTTATCTCAACGACTGTTTTGGCTGAACATCCTGACTTGAATTGATATAGGAGAAAGTCCACCTCTATCTGGTGGTCTGTGCTTAGTTACAGATAAGAACTGTTCCCGAGAGGTAGCTGCCTCAATTAAATGAGAATTAGGCTTAAAATATAGATCTCTGTAATCAAATCTCACTCTTCTACAAATTACCCGACCCCTTCGTAATTTGAATTAGATGAATGAACTAGATTAGATGTTTTGGGAGTTACCGCGCATCGCCCATCCGTCTGAGACTAGGTGGACATGTGTCACGATCTTGGCAGGTTAGAAAGTGACCACTATAGATGCCCCCTCTGTTCCCTTCTTTAGGAAGAGGTTAGGAACGCTCCCCCAGGGAATCTTAGGTTCTCAGAGTTTCCGATTTAGATAGGAGAATAGAATGAATGAGAACTTTTTGGATCAGGATTTAAGGTGTTCATTGTTGCTTCAGAGTTTGTCGTGTAGTGGCGTGCATAGCAATGCTGTCTGGCAAGGCCTTAAATGTGCATTACACCTAGTGCTGCACCGATCTAACTATCACCTTTCCTGCAGCACTACGATTGAGGTGGGTGCTGTATATCTCAAGTGTCGATATTGGGAAGGTAGCTGTCTCTTATGAAGGTGGCCAGTTTTCGAGGAAGGCATGGCGCATCTAGCGCGACAGTTCGAGTCCTTTCTTCTATAACACGTGTAGGATCCCCTGTGGAGTGATGCTTCATCTTCCTTTGGGATTATGAGCCTAGGAGGTTGGCTCTTTGGCTTTTTCCTCCTGTATATATAGGATGGGACTCCTCAGGAGGGATCTAGAATGCATTCTGAGAGTCTTTTGCTGTTTTAAATGCTTGTTCTGATCTAAAAATAGTGATGTCTTCTTTGTCCTTTATTCGGTGGAGGAAGGAGATGGAATGGGTGGTGTTGCCTACTGCACTCCTAATATTTAAAAATCTATTCATCGAGCAGTCTCAGTTCTTGTGATGGACTCGTCAAGCAACCTCAGTTCTTGCGATGAGGCTTAGTTGTGGGTATGGACAGGGAATGAACTATCTTCTGCTTGGTTTGTACATCTGGCCTTTGGCTGGAGTAGACCGGGGTAAAGTTTGTTCTTGTCCCCTTTTTCTTTCCTTGCAGCGAGCATGTAGCAGGGAGCATAAAGGTATGCGATGATGACTCTGGTATTAGGGGTCGATTATCTGTGCCCTTATGGGGTGCCGCCTCCTTGTTCGCCTCTGCTCCGGAGTACGGTCTTGGTATAGGATTCTCTATCACCTTGTAGGTTTCAGTCTGTAATATGGTCATGGTTCTCTTGCTATGGTCTTCCTGGGAGTTCTCGGTATCATCATTCGTCCAGCTCTGGGGGATTGCTTGCTTAGGAGTCATCATCAGGACATGGGCGAAGATGTGGCAATGAGTGCCCCTACTTTTTATCACAGGAAGAACGCACACATGTAAAACCAAAACTTGTATTTACATCACAATTGTTAGATGTATCCGTCCTTGTAATAGGAGAGATGTGATCTAGTAACTTTGTAATACATAGAAAAGACAATCAATAATATTTTCATTGTAATCTTACCTTGTTTATGATTGCGATCTTCTAGCTTCATAGCACCAAAAATGATTCAAGGTGTGACCCCCTGGTGGGGTCTGCTAGGGGTTTTTAGTTAGGGAGAAGCTTGCCTGTCATGAGTGAACTCCATTTTTCATAGGTTTCTCGGGGAGTTAGTCGCTAGGGTGTAGAGGATCCAAGTGAGTTGATCCCGGAGAGATTTATCATGCAGGGTTCCATATCTCAGGTGCTTCCCGATGGGTTACTTTCTGGATGTAGAGGACCCATCTTGGTTGCGGGCTTGCTCAGGCAGTCACCTGAGTTTTAACCCGTCATTGGCTGCACCTGGGCAACCGAAGTGGGCGAGCCTCATCTTTCAGGAGGTTCACGAAGGGGTGACGTTAGGGTGTAGAGGACCCGTATAGGCTGCGGGCCAGCTCAGGCAGTCGTCAGGATTTTAACCTGTCATTTGCTGGACCTGAGCAGCCGACGTGGGCGAGCCTCCATCTTTCAGGAGGTTCCCCGAGGGGTGCTGTCAGGGTGTGGAGGACCCGCGTAGGCTGCGGGCCTGGTTGAGTGTTCGGAAAAGGAGAAGAGTTTACTCAAGTCAGAAATAGAGGGTATAGAGTCAACTTTCTTTGTTCGATTGTCGCGCTCAAAACTCCGAGAATGTATCAAAACGTTTAATATGCTCCTTCCGAATCACCGTAGTAGCATAAGCTATACGGGTCGATCCTCAAGGAGAGCTCACGATAGAAGCTTTGCGGTCACGAGTCAAAGAGAGAGGGAAAACGAAGATTCTTCTATGTTCAAAAAGAAAAACAACATGGAAAAGAAAAAGAAGAAATTTTTGTGATTTGGTTGTATGGAAAGAAATACCGATGTAAAGAAAATGAAAAAGAACTTTGGAAAGTTGTCTTGCTTAGAGAGAAAACTAGTGAAGGAAACTTTAGGAAAACTTTAGATGGGAAAAGCCATGACTAGCTAACTTTACTAACTTGCTAACTTACTAAGCTCATGGGTGATGCATGATTGCCTCATGTTGATTCATCGGCAAAAGATATGACTTGCTTGTTAGGTCTAGTATGTTCCCACTTTGGAAGATGAGTGTTCTTCTCGGTTCTCGCTTGTAGCCTCATTGATTCATCGGCTCCCGAGATAGAATTTCAGTGTTGGATTCAAGGAGTGCCACTCAAAGTGATGCTAAGGAAGAAGACACAAGTTTCATTAGTCACTCAAGGCATATACAAGATAGCGTTGAAGTAAGGAAATTGTTCTACAATCCAATAGCAAGTTTAGGTGTTCCATCTCCATGTTCCATCAAGGCACTTGTTCTAAAGACAAGGCTCTAAATGAGGCTCACATGAATCATATGGAGTATGAACAAGCATTTCCCAAATATGAAAGCAACTCTTCTTCATTGGAGATTAAAAGAGACTTAACATTGCAAGAGTTAGAAATTAGCAATCACCCAAAGAGTTAGAAGTTAGCAAGGTTAGTTGTGTTAGCTAGTCATGTTAGAGGGAGTTAGCTATCCATTACAAGAGAAAATAAACAACAAAGCATGGTAAATAGAAGTGCAATGGAAATAAAACAAGAAAGTAAAGCAAGCACTAGAGAATGTAAAGAAGAGAAGAAAGTTGATTAATCCTTGCTTTGAAAAGATGTCACCTCCTTGCTTACAAGCTCTCAACTCTTTCTTTTCTCTCTTTTACAGAATCTCTAGGAGGAAGAAGGAGAATTACACAAGAACTAAAAACCTAGAGAGAATTCCTACACTCTCTCTCAAAATACAAGTTCTCTCCCCTATTCTCTCCTCAGCCTCTCGTACTGGCCCCGATGCTCTATTTATAGGCCTCAGAAGAATCAGCTCCCAAATTTGAACCGTCGGATCAAATCTCAGCCCCAACGGCCAGATTCCTGCCGCGGAAATGCGGCCAGAGCCGCATTTCCGCGGCAGAATCTAGGCCGTTATGCCAGCGATTTCTGTTGCTGGTTTGTTACAGGTTGTTATCCACGTTGGCGCTTCTAGAAGGCTGACTGGGCGCACGGATGAATCCAGAAACTGGGCTATTCTTTTGGGCTTCTCTTTAGGCCTTTAATTAATCCTTTATTCTTGATTATTTACATGGATTTGTGGGCCTTTTCTCCATTAAAATATGGACCTGTAAAAATAGAGAGAAAAGGAGTAAAAAAACCAATTTTATTTATAATATGCATAATATAGAGGTGGAAGATGATGCAAAAATGAACTATAATCACACCCCCATACCTAGCTTTTGCTCGTCCCCGAGCAAAAAGAAAGAAAAAGAAAATCCTAACTAGATTATTACACCATTTTCGTAGGTGATACGATTGCACTGAGCACGTGCAACAAGCCGTTAAACCTCTAGGTTACCCTAGAGGAGGAGTGTTGTCTCCTAAGGGTTTTCAGCGGATTGCACTCACAAAATCCATAAAGAAAAAAGGAAAAGTGTTAGTGAAATTTTGATCCATGTTTTGAAGATTCTAACTTGAGTTATAGGTTTCAGGTTACCCTAAACTAGTCATTCCTCTTATAAGCGTCTATTTAGAGTTTCGTTTTCAATTTAGGTTAAGTTTTTAAGGAAAAGATCAAAAACTAGATTTTTCATCAATCCTAGTATATATACATCTATAGATATGAAGGATCTTTCTTAGACTAAGTTCATTTATTTACTAATATATATAACACATTTTTTTATTTTATTTATATTTACAATATTTATTTATTTACATTTCCTTAACTTCCTTAGGCTTTCTAATTTACCCTTGTAACGAGTCTCTAACCGATGACTCCCAAACCAGATGGTCCTAGGGCACCAGATGAGAAAACATCCCTCGGGTTTGAGGACTCGAGTAAACTAGGCCACGAAGGGGTTAAGGACTTAGATTTTACCTTTCTTTATAGATTTTTATTTTATTTTAGATTTTACTCTTTCTTTTAAAAAATAAAAAAATAAAAAAAATAAATATATATATATATAAAAAAGGATTTTCGATCCATGTTTAAAGAATCAAACTTGAATTTAGGGATTAAGGAAGCTCCTAACTAAGATTTCTAATTATAAGTTGAAAAGAGGAGTTTTGTAGGATTTTTAGGTTAAGTAATAAAGGAAAGAAAGATTATTAGATTTTAATTCTTTCTTTAGGATATATACATTGAACATATTAAAGGATTAATCATAGACTTTGTGACTTTATTTACAAATATATATAATAAAAAAGATTAAAAAAATTAAATTAAAAAAGAAAAAAGCGAATCGGTTAGAACTTGTCTTGCAACGAAGTGTGGTTTTCCATGATTGTGATTGTGTCTAGTGGCGGTGTTTGTGCAAGTGTAGAAATTCTCACTAGCCTAGCAGAATTTGGATCCCGATACCACTCTCGCATACACAATCACAAACAACGTGCACCGATCACACAAACGAAAAAAAATGAAAATAACAAACAATAAAAGAAAAATCAATCACAAGCTATCTAGGCTTCCTGGATCTAGACGACTCCTAACTGTTCGATGAACTAAAGAAGGTTGTTGCTTGAATCAGACCACAGCTAATCAGCCAGGTAGGGGCAAAATACGGTGGGAGGTATCCGTGCGTAAGCAACGGGCCTTAATTACGCCAAACCACGGTATCTTCGAGGCTTAACCTCTTAATCCCCTGCCTTAGACACTGATTTTACCGGAGTATGAATCAAAATCAACTTCCAACCTCAGCCGATCTCCTACTGAGTCCGAATGTCCCTAGGGCCAACGTCTATCAGTTTTTATTAGAAGCGTGGGATTGTGAGTGCTGGTACGGTGGTTTTTGGGCTAAGGAAAGGGTGATGAAATCCCCCACCTTATCTTTTTTATTGGGTGATGCCCTTAAAGTCAATTTTGTGCAAGTGTACAGTTTATGCAAACAAGGTTCACTCAAAGCGATATAAATCAACCAAGAGGTGAGTCCTATACGATATGCAATGCGCACGTACCTTGCTCCAGCACTCTTTAACAGTAAAGTAAAGGAATTGAAAAACACGTGCCTAGAATGCAAACGTCTAATCAATTTTTAACTTTAACAACAAATTTTTTACTGTTGATTTTATTAGCAGGAATATGGTGAAAGCATACAAGAATTTAGAATTGCAGCAGCTGTATTTTTGCAAAGCAAGCAACCCTGCAGAAAACTGTGAGTAGTCAACTCATCATTGCCGCGGATCCGCGGCTTTGGCCGAGATTTCACGGCAAATCCGAGGGCACTTGGTCTCTGCTTTCTGGAGCAGAGGCCCAAGGCCACTTATATGTTACTGCAATGCTTAGATTCCTGTTTCTTCAACCTGTAACCTGCAACAGAGAAGAAAATTCGTTTAGTTTCTCAATTGAATCAAAAACCGTTGCTCTCCCCGGCAACGACGCCAAAAATTTGTTCGTTTAGTTTCTCAATTGAATCAAAAACCGTTGCTCTCCCCGGCAACGGCGCCAAAAATTTGTTCGGAGAAGGAGAAGAGTTTACTCAAGTCAGAAATAGAGGGTTTAGAGTCAACTTTCTTTGTTCGATTGTCGCGCTCAAAACTCCGAGAATGTATCAAAACGTTTAATATGCTCCTTCCTAATCACCGTAGTAGCATAAGCTATACGGGTCGATCCTCAGGGAGAGCTCACGATAGAAGCTTTGCGGTCACGAGTCAAAGAGAGAGGGAAAACGAAGATTCTTCTATGTTCAAAAAGAAAAACAACATGGAAAAGAAAAAGAAGAAATTTTTGTGATTTGGTTGTATGGAAAGAAATACCGATGTAAAGAAAATGAAAAAGAACTTTGGAAAGTTGTCTTGCTTAGAGAGAAAACTAGTGAAGGAAACTTTAGGAAAACTTTAGATGGGAAAAGCCATGACTAGCTAACTTTACTAACTTGCTAACTTACTAAGCTCATGGGTGATGCATGATTGCCTCATGTTGATTCATCGGCAAAAGATATGACTTGCTTGTTAGGTCTAGTATGTTCCCACTTTGGAAGATGAGTGTTCTTCTCGGTTCTCGCTTGTAGCCTCATTGATTCATCGGCTCCCGAGATAGAATTTCAGTGTTGGATTCAAGGAGTGCCACTCAAAGTGATGCTAAGGAAGAAGACACAAGTTTCATTAGTCACTCAAGGCATATACAAGATAGCGTTGAAGTAAGGAAATTGTTCTACAATCCAATAGCAAGTTTAGTTGTTCCATCTCCATGTTCCATCAAGGCACTTGCTCTAAAGACAAGGCTCTAAATGAGGCTCACATGAATCATATGGAGTATGAACAAGCATTTCCCAAATATGAAAGCAACTCTTCTTCATTGGAGATTAAAAGAGACTTAACATTGCAAGAGTTAGAAATTAGCAATCACCCAAAGAGTTAGAAGTTAGCAAGGTTAGTTGTGTTAGCTAGTCATGTTAGAGGGAGTTAGCTATCCATTACAAGAGAAAATAAACAACAAAGCATGGTAAATAGAAGTGCAATGGAAATAAAACAAGAAAGTAAAGCAAGCACTAGAGAATGTAAAGAAGAGAAGAAAGTTGATTAATCCTTGCTTTGAAAAGATGTCACCTCCTTGCTTACAAGCTCTCAACTCTTTCTTTTCTCTCTTTTATAGAATCTCTAGGAGGAAGAAGGAGAATTACACAAGAACTAAAAACCTAGAGAGAATTCCTACACTCTCTCTCAAAATACAAGTTATCTCCCCTATTCTCTCCTCAGCCTCTCGTACTGGCCCTGATGCTCTATTTATAGGCCTCAGAAGAATCAGCTCCCAAATCTGAACCGTCGGATCAAATCTCAGCCCCAACGGCCAGATTCCTGCCGCGGAAATGCGGCCAGAGCCGCGTTTCCGCGGCAGAATCTAGGCCGTTATGCCAGCGATTTCTGTTGCTGGTTTGTTACAGGTTGTTATCCATGTTGGCGCTTCTAGAAGGCTGACTGGGCGCACGGATGAATCCAGAAACTGGGCTATTCTTTAGGGCTTCTCTTTAGGCCTTTATTAATCCTTTATTCTTGATTATTTACATGGATTTGTGGGCCTTTTCTCCATTAAAATATGGACCTGCAAAAATAGAGAGAAAAGGAGTAAAAAACCAATTTTTATTTATAATATGCATAATATAGAGGTGGAAGATGATGCAAAAATGAACTATAATCATTGAGCAGTCATCGGGGTTTTAACCCGTCATTGGCTGAGCAGTCGGCATGGGCGAGCCTCCATCTTTCAAGAGGTTCCCTGAGAGGTGTCGTTAGAGTGTAAGGGACCAGTGTAAGCTGTTGACTCGCTTGAGTGACCGTCAAGGTGAAAACTAGTCCAGATTGACTCTGAGCCGCCCAAGTGGGCGAGCCTCTGTCTTTCATTAGGCTCCCGAGGGATAGCTGTGAGGATTGTCTTTCTCTCATAGTCATCAGGGCTGGACCCGATATAGGCTGTTGATTACTCGAGTGGTCGTCAAGGTGAAAACTTGTCTAGGCCGACTTTAGGTAGCCCAAGTAGGCGAGCCTCTGTCTTTAGGGACCTCCACGAGGGATGGCTGCGGGCCTATTTTTCCATCATAACCGTAAGGGTTGGACCCGATATAGGCTGTTGACTCGCTCGAGTGGCCGTTAAGGTGAAAACCTGTCTATGCCGACTCCGAGCAACCCAAGTGGGTGAGCCTCCGTCTTTCAGGGAGCTCCCCGAGGAATAGTCGCGGGGGTTCTCTTTCCCTTATAGCCATCAGCATTGGACCCGATATAGGCTATTGACTAGCTTGAGTGGCCGTCATGGTGAAAAACCTGTCTAGGCCGACTTCGAGCAGCCTGAGTGGGTGAGCCTCCGTCTTTCAGGAGGCTCCCCGAGGGATAAGCCGCGCAGGTTGTCTTTCCTCATACCCATCAGAGTTAGACCTGATAAAGCTGTTGACTCGCTCGAGTTGCTGTCAAGGTGAAAACTATCTAGGCCGACTCCGAGCAGCCGAAGTGGGCGAGCCTCTATTTTTCAGGGGCTCCCCGAGGGATAGCCGCGGGGGCTACTTTCCCTCATAACTATCAGGGTTGGACCCGATATAGGCTGTTGCATCGCTTGAGTGGCCATCAAGGTAAAAACCTGTCTAGGCCAACTTCGAGCAGCTCAAGTGAGCAAGCCTTCGTCTTTCAAGGGGCTTCCTGAGTGATAGCCGCGGGGGTTATCTTTCCTCATAGCCATCAAGGTTTGACCCGATATAGGCAGTTGACTCGCTCGAGTGACCGTCAAGGTGAAAACCTGTCTAGGCCGACTCCGAGCAGTCCAAGTGGGCAAGCCTCTGTCTTTTTGGGGGCTCTCCGAGGGATAGTCGCGGGGGCTTTCTTTCCCTCATAGCCGTCAGGGTTGGACGATATAGGCTGTTGACTTACTTGAGTGGCCGTCAAGGCGAAAACTTGTCTAGGCCGACTCCGAGCAGTCCAAGTGGGCGAGCCTCCGTCTTTCAGGGGGCTTCCCGAGGGATAGCGGCGGGGGCTGCCTTTTCATCATTGCCATCAGAATAGGACCCGATATAGGCTGTTGACTCACTGAGTGGCCGTCAAGGTGAAAATCTTTCTAAGCCGATGATTGAAGCTTTACCTGCACACAAAATAATGAATATTAGATCTAAGAATAAACATGTGCAAGTGCTCAATTCTAACCGTGATAGCAAGTGGCTATGCGGGTCGTGATCCACAAGGAGGGTTTGCGATGGAAGCGTTCAAAGTTTTTGTTGAAATCTTTGTGAAGAAAACGAAAGTTCTTCTTTGTTTAAGAAATAAAAATGAAAGAAGAGTTAAAGGTTAAAGTTAAAAAGAAAGCGATAGATGAAGAAGGTGGAGAATCAGAAAGCGACTATGTACAAATGAGTTGGAAAAGAAATGATGAAAGATTTGGAAGATGTGGTGATCTATACTAAAGAAATAAAAGAAAAAGAAAGAAGGTTGAAGAAATACTTACCTAATTTGATTGATGACTTAGGCGTTCAACGCATAGATCATAGGATAGAGCTCAGTCCCCGTTCGCATTATATCATCAAGCGGAGCAAGAATGAAGTGATACGGATCTTGAGGAGGAGAACGTCTTCATGAACTATCGTTGGCACTCACACAACATCGTTATACTTATGCTTCTGGAATCACTTGCAAGCTCATCGAAAACAAAAGAGGTAAAGTAGAAAGAGGAAAAAGAAAACAAAAGAGAAGACTAACATAAAAGAGTATTTACCTTTATTGCTTGTAGAAACAATGGAAGAAAGGAGGAGGGTACATCGGTGTCACTCTCAATCATCAGCCTCTCTCTCTTACTTACATGAATCTTCATCTAACCTAAGCTTACATTCAAATTACAATTACATAAAAAGAAAAGAAAAACCTAAACTACAAAGAATGAAAACTAGGCTAAATCCTATCTCTGCATCGTCGTCCATTTTCAGTGCAAATACTGGCTTTTTATAGGCAAAACCCTAACAGGTAAGATCCCGTGAAGATTGGGGGAGCAAACGCTCCCCAACAGAATTAGTTTGGCTGCGGAAACGTGACTTTGGCTGCGTTTCTGAGGCCAGGGTGTGGCCAGGTGGCCACACCCTGTTGGTGGGTTTCCCTGCTTTTTCCTTATGCTTTCATCTTCAGTTGGTTTTCTCGTTTGAGTCCAGTATTGTGACGAAATGGCCTGTAATTCTTGACTTTAACCGATCGATTCTGAGAGGATTCTTCTCAAACGTTTTCAACCTCTTAATTTTGCCTTGATTCAGTGAGCTCGAATTAATTCTGATTTAATTCAGAATTTTGGTGGGCTTTTGGGCTCATTTCTCTTCATCTCCTTAAAGAATGGGCCTACAAATAAATTAAACATTTAATTAGGACAATGCAGATTTTATTCTATAATAAGTATGGAAATATGATACTAAATATGCAACATTAGCGACCAATCACACCCCCATACCTATCTTTTGCTCGTCCTCGAGCAAAACAACTAAACTATACTAAGGATTATTAGACCACTTTCGCAGGTCACGCGATTGCACTGAGCATGTGCAACAAGCCGTTAAACCTCTAGGTTTCCCCTAGAGGACGAGTTTTGTCTCGTGAGGGTTTTCAGCGAATTACACCCACAAAATCCATAAAGAAAGGGAAACAAAGAGTTAGTATTTTTGAAAAGCATTTTGAAAGAGAAAAATATTTGAAATATAATTGTAAGATTTAAGCAATCTATAAGTTATAGGAAAACTGAATTTTTCATTCCTAAACTTAGTCTCTATTCAAAAATTTGTTATCAATCAAAGTAAGGAGTCAAATTGTACTTCTCATCTAGTCTATTACTTTACCCTAAGTCATATGCACCTTGTGATTGTGAAAATTTTGACTAAGGGTTCATTAACTCTAACTCTTATGCCTTATTTATTTATATATATATATTTTTGGTGGTATTATTCCTTAGTTCTATTAGGCTTTCATCTGCCCATGTAACGAGCCTTAATCGATGACTCCTAAACCAAATGGTCTTAGGGCACCGGGTGAGAAAACACCCCAAGGACTTAAGGACTCGAGCAAACAAGGCCACAAAACTAAGAATTTAATTATATGAACCTCTTTTAGGCGTGAATACTTATGCTTTATTAGGCACAAATACCCAGCTTAATCAGAGGGTTTTATATATTTTTTTTTCAAACTTATCTAATCATCTTTCGCATAAATACTAAGGCTTGCTTAGGCCAAAGCACCTAGCTAATCAATAATTAGATTTGTTTATCTTTTTTTTCTTTTTTTTATTTTTTATAAGGCATAAGAATCTTTGTTTTTGAACCCTAAGTGTGTAAGTGTATGAAGTGTGCATATTTCATCAAGGTAAAAATCAAGACTAAATTACTTTGACAAATTATCTTCCTAACTCTAAAAATCAAACAAATAATCTTATTTTGACCAAGTATAAGAAATCCTAATTTGGATTTTCCTATTCCTTAAAATTAACTTAATTTCTTACAAAAAATATGTCAAAATATTGTTTCTATTTTCAAAAAGTTTTTAAAAGTAAAGAAAATGTTAATATTTTTAATTTTTTTTAATAAATAAAAAACTAAGTTATGTTAGACCCTCCCCCACACCTATCTCATGCATTGTCCTCAATGTATGAATTAATGCATAGATGCATGAAAAAGACGAAAGGGAAGGAAAATGTTACCTTAAGGTGGTGGTTCCGGTGGTGGTCTGATTGGTCCACGAAATGCGGCCCAATCGACTTTTCGTTGGGTTCAGAGGAACCCGCCAGAAATATCACTAATATAACCCACTAAAATGATGAATCCATAAAGGATTTTTATTAAATATGTGACCCCATCTAATTTCCAAATTCCATAATTAATTTCGGAGTCAAATTTGTCAACCGCTATGTCCCAAAATGGAGTATGAAATGATAGAATGATTGACTTGGACTCAGGAAGTATAGGAACTAATACAGACTCAGGAAGGTGACTTAAGTCAAGTAAAGGTTCATGAGTCGAGATTGGTTCAAGAAGTGTGTCCAAGTCAAGAAGTTGAAACTCAAGTCCACATTGATTTTCCAACAATGGAATGTGACTTAATATTGGTGATTCAAGTTCAGGAATGATAGGTGTGGGAATCAAAACTAACTCTAAAATATTACCTAAGTCAGGTAACAAAACAGGAGTCAATATTGATTCGAAAATTTGAACTGGATCACAGATTTGAGAATCTAGGTCACATTTCTCATTGAGTTCAATTTCATAAAAGTGAGAACTTGCCAATTTATCAATGGGATTTTCAAAATTATAAAATTGGTCAAGTTCAAAATGATGATCATCAAAGATAGGCGATTCAATTTCATTATGAATTGGCACAGGATCTAATGTTGACTCGGGAAAAAGATTGAAATCAGGTGAAGACACCGGAGTCATAATTGAATCAGGAAGTAGAATTGAATCACTAAGTTGGGGTTCAAGATCATATTCATTCTCAAGTTCTATTTCAGGAAAGGAATAACTTGCCAAACTGTCAATATCTTTTTCAAAATTTAGAGTTTGGGCAAGTTCAAATGATTGTTCTGAAATGGAACCTTGATTTCCAAAACAACATGACTCTTCGGCTCTAAGAGAATGATTAGTGACATCAGAACTGGTCAAACGGTGGGAACGTAGAGATTGGACCATCATATCTATGTCACGATTACGAGCGTTTTGAGCCTAAGTCATGGCTTCAAGCATCTTTTCATAGTTGATGGGTTCATTGTCTTGTTGAAAAGATGAAGTGTTGTTTTGGAATTGATGGTGAATTTGTGAGTCCATCAGATTTTGAGATTTTTGTTTGGACTCACGCATACTCATTTCCAAAATTGATGGTCTTCTATTTTGGACTGGTGGATCTGAGTATGAATTTTGGAAATATTGCGGACTAGGTGGATAATAGGGACAACTTGGTTGAAAATTAGGCTCGGGGGAGGGGAATCCCCACTGACTCTGTGAAGAGTTGAAATCATTCTGAAAATTATAGTTATTAGATTGGGGGCATGGGTTATATTGATTCGGATAAGACCAATCCGGCACATTAGGTTGGTTAAAGTTATGATATGCCGGGTTGGTAATATCCAAAAATGAAGTCGGCGTGTAATATGGATTACTATTAAAATTGGAAAAATTGTTATTATAAGCCATATCACACAATAGAATACAAACAAAAAGAAAGAAAAACAAACAAATAAGCAAATAAAAAAGAAAAAATTCTAACCTAAGTTAGGGTAGACCTATGACCTAGACGACTCCTAACTGGTTAGACTGTCCATGGGAGGTATAATGCAGACTTTGACCACAAGCTAATCAGCCAGGTCAGGGCAAGATTGGTGGGAGGTTATCCGTCAAAGACGCTCCTTAATTAAATAACCACCAATCTTCAGGCTTTCGGCCCTTAATCTCCTTCCTAAATACTGATTTGGCAGGAGTCAAATTCCAACACCTTTCCCCTTAGGATAATCTCCTAATTGAGTCCGAGATGTCCCTAGGGCCAACGTCTACTCATTTTTAGTTAGACTTGGGTTAGTGAGTGCTTGGAATCTGATTTTTGGGCCAAGGAAGGGTGATTAACTCCCCACCTTATCTTGTTATGGGTTGGTGCCCTTAAGATTAGTTGGTGCAAGTGTACAAGATATGTAAACAAGATTCACTCAAAGCGATATAAATCAACCAAGAGATGAGTCCTATTCTACATGCAATGCGAACGTACCTTGCTCCAGCACTATTCAACAGTAAAGTAATGAATTGAAAAGACACGTGCCTAAAATGCAAACGTCTAATCAATTTTTAACTTTTTCAACAAATGTTTTACTGTTGATTTATTAGCAGGCTTTTGGTGATGGCATATAAGAAATAAAGTTGCAGAAAACTAGAATTTTGCAAAGCAAGCAGCCCTGCAAAAAAAAAACCAATTAGTAGTGAACTCTTCCTTGCCGCGGAAACGCGGCTAAAGCCGAGCAAACGAGGCAATTCAGAGGGTACTTGGTCTCTGTTTTCTGGAACAGAGGCCCAAGACCACTTATATGTTTCTGCAATCTTTTTTTCCTGCTTTGCTTGCCCTATAACCTGCAACAGAGAAGAAAATTCATTTTAGTTCTAAAAATTCAATAAAAATCAGATTTCAATAAAAACCGTTACCCTCCCCGGCAACGGCGCCAAAATTTGATTGAAGCTTTACCTGCACACAAAATAAAGAATATTAGATCTAAGAATAAACATGTGCAAGTGCTCAATTCTAACCGCGATAGCAAGTGGCTATGCGGGTCGTGATCCACAAGGAGGGTTTGCGATGGAAGCGTTCAAAGTTTTTGTTGAAATCTTTGTGAAGAAAACGAAAGTTCTTCTTTGTATTAAGAAATAAAAATGAAAGAAGAGTTAAAGGTTAAAGTTAAAAAGAAAGCGATAGATGAAGGTGGAGAATCAGAAAGCGATTATGTACAAATGAGTTGGAAAAGAAATGATGAAAGATTTGGAAGATGTGGTGATCTATACTAAAGAAATAAAAGAAAAGAAAGAAGGTTGAAGAAATACTTACCTAATTTGATTGATGACTTACCTGGAAACCTTTGCATGTTCTACCTTGCTTCGGAGGCGTTCAACGCATAGATCATAGGATAGAGCTCAGTCCCCGTTCGCATTATATCATCAAGCGGAGCAAGAATGAAGTGATACGGATCTTGAGGAGGAGAACGTCTTCATGAACTATCGTTGGCACTCACACAACATCGTTATACTTATGCTTCTGGAATCCCTTGCAAGCTCATCGAAAACAAAAGAGGTAAAGTAGAAAGAGGAAAAAGAAAACAAAAGAGAAGACTAACATAAAAGAGTATTTACCTTTATTGCTTGTAGAAACAATGGAAGAAAGGAGGAGGGTACATCGGTGTCACTCTCAATCATCAGCCTCTCTCTCTTACTTACATGAATCTTCATCTAACCTAAGCTTACATTCAAATTACAATTACATAAAAAGAAAAGAAAAACCTAAATTACAAAGAATGAAAACTAGGCTAAATCCTATCTCTGCATCGTCGTCCATTTTCAGTGCAAATACTGGCTTTTTATAGGCAAAACCCTAACAGGTAAGATCCCGTGAAGATTGGGGGAGCAAACGCTCCCCCAACAGAATTAGTTTGGCTGCGGAAACGTGACTTTGGCTGCATTTCTGAGGCCAGGGTGTGGCCAGGTGGCCACACCCTGTTGGTGGGTTCCCTACTTTTTCCTTATGCTTTCATCTTCAGTTGGTTTTCTCGTTTGAGTCCAGTATTGTGACGAAATGGCCTGTGATTCTTGGCTTTAACCGATCGATTCTGAGAGAATTCTTCTCAACCGGTTTTCAACCTCTTGATTTTGCCCTGATTCAGTGAGCTCGAATTAATTCTGATTTAATACAGAATTTTGGTGGGCTTTTGGGCTTATTTCTCTTCATCTCCTTAAAGAATGGGCCTGCAAATAAATTAAACATTTAATTAGGACAATGCAGATTTTATTCTATAATAAGTATGGAAATATGATACTAAATATGCAACATTAGCGACCAATCAGCCGACTCCGAGCAGCCCAAGTGGACGAACCTCCGTCTTCAAGGGGCTTCCCGAGGGATAGTCGCGGGAGCTGTCTTTCTCTCATAGTCATTAGGGTTAGACCCGATATAGGCTATTTAGCGCACTCGTTATATCTAGAAAGGACATGAAAAATAAAGGAGTTTGCATAATTTTATTAGATGTCATGCAGTTTTACATGCGGTATTGCTTCGGGTGGAAAGTGCTCAGTAATGTTGTTCCTGTCCTGGATGGTATCAAGGTCCGGGCATCTCAGTCAACTATTTTGGTTGGAGGGTTGGAGTTTCTCCAATTTTAGAATCTTCCTCTAGGCTAAGGATGAACTCATCCAAATATCCTCGCTGAACTATGTCTTTGAGGTATCGTTTGAGCACCCAGCAATGTTCTATGGCATGTCCCCGATTGCCATGGACAGAGCAGCTTCTTGCTTCAAGAGAGTTAGGGTTGCATCAGACAATCTTAGGGAGTTTCAACCAGGGTTGGTGCTTGATGACGTGAAGGTCTGGTTAATTGGGAGGTTTAGGGGTAAAGGTGATGAAGCTTTTGGCCTTTGCTTTTGTCAAGGGAGCATCCTCCTTGGGAGCTAAGGCTCGATGCCCCTTGTGTGTTTCCTCGAGTTGTCATGTTGAAGGTTCACACGGTCATCGTGTGGGACACCGACTTTGGATCGCATCTAGTTAAAATTGGCATGCAGGTCAGTTGGGGCTGGGGGTGTTGATCAGCCTCGGAGGAGAGCCTATCAGGACTTCTCGAGTGCCCAACTCGATGACCCACTGTTGGGCTTCTCGCAGAACTTTGATTGCTATTGATCAGTAACCCACTTCTGTTTCTTATCGAGAAGAGAGTTTTCATTGGGGTCTACTCGGGATGCTTTTGTCATCCAGCCTAACCTCTTATGGACAACTGCAATAACTATTCCGGCCATCACTTGGTCCCCCATTATATTGGCCATTTCGGATAGTGTGGGGTAATTTAGCAGTTGATGATGGGTGGACGAAATCGTTCTCATCATGTGGATCCACGGCCTTCCAAGGATGGTTTGTAGGGGAATGAGGCATCTAGGATGCATAACTCAGTCACAACAATGAATGGATAGGCTCGAACAGGGAACTCGACAGTGCCAGGGGAACGTGCCTCGTTCCCATTGAATGCGTAAAGAAGCGATTGCATTCGGGGGATGATCAATTTTCGGGCCTGCTCGGGAGTATCCCCAATTCAGTCGAGGGCATGGCCACAGAGGATGTTGATGCTACTTCTCCTATCAATTAGGATCTTTGACACTTTACAACATCAGATGTGTGTTGTCATGACTAAGGCGTCGTTGTGCAGGAAGTGTATGACATATGAATTTTCTTCTGAGAAGAAGACTGGCCCACTTGGAGACATAGGAGGGTGAGTTACTATAGCTAGATGATTGTCCTTACGGGCTTTGTTGACGTAGAGGGTCCTCTCCTTTGTGATGGTGCCTTCTATCGGGGAGTTACCGAAGATGGAGTTCACCTCCTGGTACTGGACAAGGGTATTTCCAAGATGCTCGGTTAGGGCCTCGGGCTACCTCTGCACTTTAACCTCCGAGGTTAATCTGGGATTGAGAATGAGGTGGCCCTCCTATCATGGAATGTGCAGTAGTCACCAGACCTTGGCCTTGTTTGGTTAGTAGGGAGGGGTCTAGCCGGACGTCTGACCTAAGGTTGGTCTTTGATGGCGCTGAAGATCTGGTTGATCGGTATATGGAATGGGGTGAGGTCGCGCTCTAACTCACCTCCCTTGCTGGATTCAGCAACGTGCCTTGATGGTTTGCGAACGGCCGAGGAGTTGTGGCTAGGATTCTTCCTCGGGGGAAATTATGGCTTTAGATTCTCGGTCTTGGAGCCTTGCCTCGAGAAGTGGTTGAACGTAGGATGGGCCGCCTCTTCTATTTGAATATACTTCTGAGCCCGAACAAGAATATCCCCCATCCTGGTGATGTCATTCTTCACTAGGTGTTTGTAGAAGGATTGGTGACCTACAACTCACTAATGAAGGCGGCGGCGGCTACATCCTCATTGCAGTTGTACACCAGGGCCATCTGATTCTAAAAATAGTTAACATAGATCTTCAGGCTCTCCCTGGATTTCATCTTTACTGTGAGTAGGTGGTTGCTATTCCTCTAAAATTTCCTCCAAGAAGCAAACTGGTTAAAGAATGCCTCGTTCACCTCACGAAAATTTCAGAGGAACTCCTTGGGAGCGAATAGAACCAGTGGTAGGTGACCCCCTTAAGACTGGATGAGAATGCTCGACAGAGAAGGAGGTCGTCATGGGCGTAGACTGCCGTCTTGTCCTGGTACTGGCAAAGATGAAGGAGTGGGTCAGAGGTTCCCAAATAATGACCAAAGGATAGCATCACAAACTTCTTTGGGAAGCGAAGCATGGTGATCTCTCTTGATAACGAGGAGTCAGTGGGCCTCAACCCGTTGTACTCCATCCCTTTTGGGAATAGTTGACTCGCTTGATTGAGTCGCTCTTGGACTAGGTCCACTATATCGTTAATTTGAGGGAACTTTGGCGTTCGAGAATGTTGAGTGTCCTCGGAGCCCTCTTCATCTTTGTAAGTCTCTGACCTAACGCGCCTCGAACTTCCACTGGAGTGAGCAAATTCTTGTGTGCATGTTGGCAAAGGGGCGGCCAGTGGGTTTCTTCACCAGTGGAAGAAGATCGCAACTCCTATTGTACTCCGATCTGTTTGAGCAAACATGTATGGACACAGGTTTCACCTCTTTGTTACGAACGGCCGCCTCACGGAGACAGATCATCTCCATACGCTAATTCTCCAATTGCTTTCGCATGGAAGAATAGGAGGAGTTGCTCTTCATTAGGCGGAGGTGCAGGTTTTGTAGGTCTGCCTCCTAAATGGCGATACAGCGGTAGGATGGGAGACCTCCGTGTCTGAGATGTGGACGTCTGATAAGGTGGGCTAACGTTTTGTTTGTTCAGCTATCTCTATCATTTTCGCCGCTTTCCTCGAATCGATAGGGTCGGCCATAGTCTAGTTAACACTCTTCCTCGATGGAGGCATGTCGATCATGCTGGGTAGTTTCAGAGGAAGGAGTAAGGTATTTTGATGGAGAGGCCTCGAGTGTGAAGAAAGCTATCTCAATGAAAGCACCAAATGCAGTGGGCAATTCCTAGGGAACCAATTCATACACCAAAATAAGGAAGTGGGATAATCAAATCACAGAAAAGACCAATCGAAAACACAGAAATGATCATATGGATGTTTATGATGTTTTGTTTTGATGACTCATGTTTTGTTTAGTATGTTGAATGCCATGTTTATTAGACCCTTGACATGCATGTATAGCTTTTGAGATCACCCATGTTTAGATAGACCCATTTGTTATGTTCTCACCATTGTTTGGCTATTATGTATATCATGACTCTAATAGCATGTGGATTTACTTCATGATCATTTTTATGATTATCGTGTTGATTTATGTCTAGTTTTATGCCTCATGTTTTGGATATACGTTTAGATGTTAGTTTTCATTAAGACTAGGATTTATACTTGTACATATAGTGGGCCACAAATAAATCTTTATATATGTTTGTGCTTGAATGCCTATTTGTACCCATTATATGTGCTAGTATAGTCTAGTTTTGATGATTCATGCATTTTAACCTATATTCCCATTTTGGATATGTTTTTGTGATCATGTGTTTTAACTTCATGTATATGTCTATCTTGTCCAAACTATTGATTATACATATACATCCTTTGAGCCACGTGCCTTCATGCATATACCTATGTGGACTCATTATGTTTAGGATATGTATGTATACCTTAGTTTGTACATGACATACATATGCCTTGAAGTTTAAATCGTTTTGATGAGTTTCATTTTTTTTGGTAATTTCAATTGGAAAAGAAAATTTAGTTTTTCATGTGTTTTTAAGGAATTTCACATGAGCTTAATTGAATATTTTCATGTTGATATATGTCACATAACACTTGTTCACTCACTTTATTAGTTTACTTATGATTTGTTTTCATGAGACTATGATATGGGCTTTATGGACATTAAGTGTTTAGTAATCATGTGATGTACATGTGTTTCATGAAAAACAATTTTGTTTTATTCCTTGCTTGAAGGATTTCGTACTAGTTTAAAAGTTTTTTCCTTCAACTAGTTCGTATTCTTCACTTTGGTAGAGATTTTCAAACATACTACATTTTCAAATCTATTTTTGAAAACCCCTACCTTCTAAGGGCGGTTGGATGGGCGATCATGCTCATGTATGCTTTATTGTGAAAATCATTTTTAAACTTGAACATGATGGGAGGATAGGTCATATGAGATATACATTTGATCTTATTGTTGTTTCTATTGGTATCATTGAATTCTTTCAATTGGTATCAATCTTGACATTTCTTGTATACTCATATAGTTTTATGTATGTATGCTTACATTTCAAATAGTATCAATTTCGATTGGTATCTAATATTTCATACATATATACTTGTTTATGATAAGCTTGAGTTTCAACTTTGTTTCAATTGATTTAGCTTTCAATTGGTATCTTAATTCGAGCCTTATCATAGTTTTTATTGGTATTTCATAAAGGGGGAGAAAATCTTATATTTCATCTTTCAATTGGTATTTTATATTCCACTCCCTTACTTTATGATAGAAAAAAATGATTTCAATTGGTATCTTGTGCCTCAAAAAGAATAATAATTTCAATTGGTATTAAGATTTATATTTAAAAATTCAAAATTTGTAATGTTTAATTTTAATTGGTATCAAGATTGTTTATTTACAATTGGTATGTTGTTTGTTTACTTATCAATTGGTATCAAGATTTTTGTTTTTCAATTGGTATAGTTTCATTTTTAATTGGTATCAAGATGCACTTCATTGACACATTTTTAATTGGTATCATATTTGATTTGACCCCTTATTGATATCGTTTTTGTTTTAGACAAAAAGGGGGCGAACATTTTGTTTTTGATCATCCCTTTATTGATTCTTTGTTTTGAACAAAAAGGGGAGAAGAATATGTTTTTATTAGTTTTGTTTTGTCTTTAACCCCTTTGTTGATGATTGACAAAAAGGGGAGAAGAATTTGAGTTTATATGCATGTTTTATGTTTTTATTAAGTTCAATTGGTATCAAAGGCATTATTTAAAGAACATGTTTAGTTTTGGTATCAAGAGCTTGTAAAAAAGATCATTAGTTTTGTTTTGCATATACTAAGTTTAATTGGTATCTAAAGCATGTTTATTTGTTTAGTTTAATTGGTATCTAGAACATGTTTATTTGTTTTTGAAAATTTCATTGGTACTTTCATTTGGAATCTAGAGCCATTTATTGTTTTATGCATATCTATGCATGTTTCATGTTTAGTATTCATTGCACATATTTGTTGTTTATCCCTATGCATGAGTTAAGGGGGAGCTTCTTTGAAGCTTAACTTTAATCCATGCATATATAACTTCATGAGTTTTGTCATCATCAAAAAGGGGGAGATTGTTGGCCCAAAGGCCTTCCACTCTAGTTTTGATGATGATTAACTCATGTAGTTATGTGTACTAATAATCTTGTGATTTTAGTTTCAGATCATTAATCAAGATATTAGTCGGTGATTAGCTTCAACAAGATGATTTGAAAGCTTTCACATGGTGATTCAAGAGCCCGGACGTCAAAGATGATATCTAGCACTCATTGGAGTCAAGCTCGGTGAATCACGGAGTTTTAGATCGAGTCGGCTTGGAGATGGCGCTCTACAAGAAGACATCGGTACCATAGTTTAGTTTTGTGTTTAGATCCAAATTGTAAAGATTAGAATAGTATGATATGCTCAAGTTCACAACACACACGTTTCATGTTTTGGTTTTCGGTTTTTGGTTTAATCGATCTTGGTTTGCATGAATAGAAATTATATCAAAATAAGTTTACATGGTTTATTGTATATTAGATTTGTTCTATATACATGCATGCTTCAACTACTTAGACAAACTTACTTTGATATACCTATTCATATGTTTTAGGTTTTGTGTTTTAACAAAACATATTTTGGAATTAAAGTCAAAAACATGGATATATATATGTTTCTTGTATATTGGATTTCTATCCATATGCATCATGCTTCAAAGTGTTTAAATATCATGTTTTTGTATTTGGTTGAGTTTTGAAAAAATCGGATTTTCATTTGGAAAATCCAAGTTTGATAAAATACGGTTTTTGGTTTTTGGTAAAATTTCCTAGACATCAAAAAGAGTTCAAATGTTTAGTAATTCTCTTGAAATGTTTTTCACAAGTTTATATTTCAATATACAATGTCAAAACAAGTTTATTGGAGTTTTTAGTTAAGATAAAAGAATTTTTATCAATATTTTTACCTGTTTTTTCTGACCCAGAACTGGCTGACAGGCCAGGTCGGTCGACCGCTCGTCGATGATTAGGAAAGAATAGTGTGGTAGATTGCACAGATATTATGTAAAAGAGATGAGGTTTAGAGTCAACCTTAGTGCTTGATCATTCCACAAATGTATTCAAAATGATTAATATATCCTTTCCAATCTCCGTTATAGCATGGGCTATACCGAGTCGATTCTCAGGGAGAGCTTGCGATGGAAGCGTTACGGTTGGTAGTGAAGTAAGAAAATGAAGATTCTTCTTTGTCTTAAAGAATGAATAAAACATGGAAAAAGAAATGAAAGAATCGGTGGATATGTTCATGATGGAAAATGAAAAGAAATCAAAACAAGATTGGCTTTGGAATTGAAACTAAAAGAAAGAAGAAAACTTTTAAAAGATTTGAAGATGGAGAAAACCATGACTAGCTAACCTTACTACCTTGCTACAAACTTACTAAACTCCTTGATGGTGAATGCGTGCCTCATGTTGATTCATCGGCAAAGATTTGTCTTGCGTGTTGGTCTAATTACTTTCCCACTTGGATGACGGGTGATCATACTTGGACTTGTCTTGTAGCCTCATAGATGTCATTGGCCTACAAGATAGACTTTCAATAATGGAATCGAAAGAGCGACACACAAGGGATGCTAAGGAAGAAGATACAACATTCATTAATTGAAGTAAAGAAGTTGTACAACAAATAGCATATGTTTGGTGATCCATCTCCATGTTCCATCAAGGCACTTGTTCTAAAGACAAGGCTCTAAATGAGGCACACATGAATCATATGGAGAATTACAACAAGAACTTGCCAAGCAATGAAAGTAACCCATCGGAGAAGAGAAGGCCATACAACTTGCAAGATTAAAGATAGCAATCACCCATGAGTTAGTAGTTAGCAAGTTTGTGGTTAGCTAGTTCATGGTAGAAAAGTTAGCTACTAGCCATTACAAGAAAAGAAAAGCAAAGCATGAATTGAAGTGCAAGTAAAGTAAAGCTAGAATCAAAGAAAGCAAGTAATACTAGAAAATGCTCAAGTAGAGAAGAAGAGAATGGATCAATCCTTGCTTCACAAATTGTCACTCCTTGGTGTACACAAGCTTTCTCTCTCTTACAACTCTCTTTTGCAGAATTTCTAGGGAGGAAGAAGAGGAGACTAAAACCTAGAGAATACTAAAACAAAATACAAGACTTTCCCCTAATTTCTCCTCTCTCTTCTCTGTTGCGCTCGTGCAGACCCTGGTCCTCTATTTATAGCCCTCAGTGAGAAGGATCTAGAGCCCTGGTCGTTGGCGCAAAATCTGGGATCCAACAGACCTGTAACTGCCGCAATTTGGCGGGAAAATCTCGGATTTTGCGGCTCAACTGAAGTTGTTGGGTAACAACTTTCTGGTACGAGTTTGTTACGAGGTTGTTATCCACGTGGCCTTCTAGAGTCTTGAGCTGGCGCGTAGAATTCTCTGGATCCTGGGTTTAAACTTGGGCTCTCTTTTGGGCTTGGAATTAAACTCTTTAATTATTGCTAATTAAAGTGATTTTGGGCTTTTTCTCATTTCAGATGTGGACCTGCAAAAATAGAGAGAAAAGGATTAAAAATCACATTTTTATATACAATATGCATGGTATGGAAGTGGTAAAATATGCAAATATGTATAACAATCAGTCGACCGCACGGTCGACCGCACCAAGGGCCGGTCGACCGTGCGGTCGACCGACGTGCACAGAGCTGTGCACGTCTGGCAGCCCAGTGGGCCGGTCGACCGGAACTGAGAGCAGTGCTCTCTGTTCTTTTCGGTCGATCGGGCGGACGACCGGTTGGTGCCTGCGGTCAAATCCGACCGTTGGCTGGTCGACCGTTAGGCCATTTTTGGCAGAAATTGCTGCCAACGGCTATATTTTTCTGGGGGCTATAAATACCCCATTAGTGGCCAGTTTTCTCTAAGTTTTGAAGAGCTAATTTTTCCCTACTCTCCAGTGTTTTCACAGCAATCAAAAGAAGTTTTGGACTTAAATTGAACAATCTATTTGGTGTTTTTGCTAGGGTTTGGAAAATCAAAGAAAAGGGTTTTTGGGAAAAGAGTTTTGATTCAACTTCTATCTCTTGATTTCTAGTTTTTCCCAAGGATTTTCTTTGTGATTTTGATTTCCATTCCATTAGTTTTCTCCACACTTGAGCTACATCTACTTTCTTATTCTATAGGATCTTTGTGTGGGAGAAAGAAATTGTTTGTGGTTGTTTGTTAGACCACCAAGTTGTAAACCCAATCTTTTCTTGGCTTTGTGCCTTTGGGTTGTATCCCTCAAGTTGTGAGGTGATCCTTGTGTTGCTTTGTGCTAATCCCTCAAGTTGTGAGATGATTGTTTGTTGGCTTGGAGTTGTGCCTCAAGGAGGAGGTTGTGTTTGTAAGGAGAGGAGTTGGGTACTCCTTGTAATTGTTATTGCCCCAAATCCTCGGTGGAGGTTCCCTTTGTGGGAGTCCTTTGTGGACAAGCTAGTGGACTTTAAATCCTTCTGGGTAAAGGCGGGGATGTAGAGCTGGGTGCTCGAACCTCGAAACATATCTTGTTGTTTGCGCTTGATCCCTTGACTCTTACTCTATCTCTCTCTCTCTCTCTTTACTTTGTGCCTTGCATCATATCACATTGATCATTCATACTTATATGCTTGGCTTGGTTGTGTGCATCACTTGTTGCTTGCATTTTGTGTAATTGCAATTAGTTTTTAAATTCCGCATTTAGTTCACTAGATTAGCATTATCACCTATTCACCCCCCCCCCTCTAGGTGATTTCAAATAATATGCCATTCCAATAGTGCTTAGATTTAGATATGATTCTATCGACAAGTCTACAATACTAACAAAAGTTTCCATTTAAATCCAACCTCATATGATGGATGAAATCAAACATAGACTCAAGTATACAAACAAATCTCATTTTAAAATATCCCTAAGCATCTTATCATGGGAAGAAGCAAGCAATAGAAGAACTTGCCTTTCTAGATCATTGAAGGAAGTCTTGATGAAGAATACATGAAGAGGAGATCCATGGCATGCAAGCTTTCCAATCCAAAAGAAGAAATCCAAGCTTTCCTTCTATTTCTCTTTTTTCTTCCTTCTCTTTTTTCTTTCTTTTTCTTACTCTCTCTCTCTCTCTTTCTCAATCCAAGTAGGCTGGCCAAAGAAAATGAGGAGAAGAGAAGAAGGGAGGGGTGTTTGTAATTTAACTCCAAATGAAATCCAATCCTTTCATAAATAATTAAACTCAAATGGAATTCAAATGAAATGAAATACAAATGGAATACAATTGAAACAAACATGAAACTCAAATGAAATTCTAATTACATATTTCTTAATGGGTTTATTTTTTCCAAATAGGCCTCTTATTGGGCTCAAAACCAATACCCATATTGGGTTCAAAACCAATACCCATATTGGGTCTAAACCCAACAAGCAAATATCTTCATATACATCCAAAAGAGAGGTCTTCATGCCATGCCTTCATGGGGACTCACCATGCCACATCACCATGAGGGGCCCACCGTAAATAAATTAAATAAATAAATAAATATTATATTAAATCCACAAATAATTAAGATTAGCACTAATCACTCACTAATCCAAAAATTAACAATTAGGATTTCCCCATATACTCAAAATCATGCAAATAATGATAATATAACATTAAAACAAATAAATTAAGAGTTTAGATAAATTCATAATTTAAATCAGATAAAATTAAAATTTCTTGGGTGTTACATTCACCGCACTTAAATAAGAATTTCATTCCCAAAATTCACTATCTAGGTATAAAAGAAACAATCATACAAGTTAGATTAATATAGTTATGTACATCTAGCTTCTATCTACAAGAAACTAGTACGCGAGCTAAATAATCCAAAAAAGAAAACCCTCATACATGTACCATATATCTCGCGCAATTATAAGCTAAATATATATGATCTATATTAATCCGAAATCTAAATGCAAACAATCACTATTAAATCAAATCACACGCACCATACACATGTCACATGCAAAGATCACGTAGTTATTACACGCATCAAATGCATGCAACAAATCACATGTGCCCATACACGTGTCTATACACACACGAAAAGGTCATGTACTTATTCCATGCATCTAATGCATGCAATAAATCAAACAAAGAAGAATCACATCAATATCAATTGTGACGTTATCAAATAATTGATAGCCTAAGAATAGACTACCCAAATATCGAGCAGATTTCAACTCGGCTGAAGTCAACAACTAACAAAAAAAAAATCTTGTATAAACATTGTATAACATAATACAATTATTTGATCGTCTTCGCTCATACTAAGAATATCGCGTATTCTAGACTCGAATAGTCATAAAGAATTCTACACTTGTCAACTTAGTAATCTAAAGCAAGTATCCAAACTTAGACACAGGTAATGATTCCCTAAAATACTAGAACCTAGAGCTCTGATACTGACTGTAACAATCTGAAATTTTGAACTTTTGTCTGATTTCAACCCTTGTTTTAAAGTTGAGTTGAATCTCAGTCCAAAAATAGGATTCAGTTTAGAAACTCTGATTTCAACCCATGTTTTCATTTATCAAGTGATGTTATATTCTTATTAAAATATAAATTCATATATTAGACTCTCCATTCTCGATCATATTTAAATTTGAGATTAATTGGACTGATACATTACTTATTATAAGTTTTAAAAGTTGAGTTGAATCTCAGTCCAGAAATAGGATTCAGTTTAGGGACTATGATTTCAACCCATGTTTTCATTTATCAAATTATGTTATATTCTTTTTTTTACAATAGTTGAAGAAAGGGAAAAAATTGAACTGTTATTGATGACAGTAATGCCCATACATATAGAGAGAATATAGTTGCATAATAATAGAGAAACTATACTCCTAATACAATTCTAATACAATATGTATTCTAATCCTAATACTACTCTTAACATGCCCCTCAAATTCATGATGGATCAAACAACATGAATTTGCTCAATTAGGCACCAAATCTCGCTGTAGTATGTGACTTTGTAAAGAAGTCTGCAATGTGCTCCTCTGAGCGAATATATGGGAGCGATATAGTGCTGGGAGTGAAATGCTGACGAGTGAAGTGTCAGTCGAACTCAATGTGCTTCGTCCTTTCATGAAGACTGAATTTGTGGCAATCTTTATAGCACTCTGATTATCACAAGCAAGAGATATAGGATTTGCAAGAAAAGCACTAGAGTCTACTAAAAGTCTCTTTACACAAACGATCTCCTTGGTGGTAGTAGCCATAGCCCTAAGCTCAGTCTCGCAACTGAAACATGAAACAACATCTTGCTTCTTGCTTTACCATGAGATCAGTGAATCACTAAGAAAGAGACAAAAACCAGTGGTAAAGCGGTGAGTGTACTGGTAACCAGCCCAGTCAGTATCAGAATAAGCTCGAAGCTCTAATGAAGAGGTGGAGGACTAGAACAGTGATTGAGTGATGGTGCCTATGACATATCAGAGAGTCCAAAGAAGAGCACTAATGTGAGCAAAGTGTGGTACAGATAAAACTAACTAACAATGCTGACTGCATGAGCAATATTTGGTCTCATCAAATAGAGATATACAATTTTACCAACTAGCTGATGATAGCTAGTAGGATCTGTAAGTGGTGTACTATCTGAAGGAAGGAGCTTCGAATGAAGCTCTAGTAGAGTATCAGCTATCTTTGTATCTATAACTGCAGCAGCGTTAATACTATCAGATGCGTATTTCTTCTATGAAATAAGAATCCCCAGCTCAGCCTGAGTTATCTTCAACCCTAGAAAGTACTGTAGATGACCAAAGTCCTTCATATGAAACTGACGATAAAGCTATCTTTAAGTATTAATAATACGAGAAATGTCATCACTTGTAATCATCATATCATTAAGGTACAATAATAAAAGAACACACCCCCGCTGCGAGCTTCAGACTGAAATACACTTAGAGGGGGGTGAATGGGTATTTTTTTAATCAATACAATTTTAAAACTACTTATATTGAATTATGCAAATGATCACTCAAAACAAGGATTGAAGCCGAATCTCTCATGAAGGGCTCTAGAAGTTCTCCTCTTTGATTCCTCTAGATAATGAGTTGAGGTGCTCAATTGCCTCCTTGTTGAGATGAGTATAACCGATAATGAAAGTGATGGAAAGAAAGCAATTATAGAATGCAAGATGAATAATTATACAAGTATCAAAAATGAAAAGCAAAAGAGAGCAAGACACAAGCAATTACAAACACAAAAAAAAATTGTTCCAAGGTTCGAGCCACCGCTCTACGTCCCCGCCTTCACCACTATGAAGGATTTCACTATCCTCTAAGAGATCTTCCACAAAGGGATCTTATACAAAGAAATTACAACTTGGTTTACACAAGATTAGAGTACACAACTCCACCAACTTAACCCTCTACATAAGATGTAGCACAAAGCCAATTGAGGTTACAAAGCACTTGGTGATTTAACATGATCACAAACACTCTCTTACAACTTACTATAGAGTAGAATATGAGGTGTTGCTCAAGAAGTTAAATGAGAGATGAAATTCAATTAGAAAGAATAGAGGAGCTTTAAAACTATATGAAAATAGCTTTGGAAAGAAAGAACTTGAAGATTGAAAGCTAGAAAAACTGTTCTCTTTTGAAACAAACTTGAAAACATGTGTATTTTCTTATCTAAAATCAAAAACAATGACCCATATATATAGGCAAAGAATAAATATCCTTTATAAATCATACTTGGTCATTTGGGGTGTGTTTAGACACTTGGAAACAAAATATACCCGTTGGAATCCACTAAATACAAAACAGATTCAAAAACTAGCCGTTATGGCCATCTGGCTGCCTGTCGGTCGACCAGCCCATTGACCGACATCCAGAAAAGAGCCATTGGCTTCAGTCTGGGCGATCGACCGATCGGTAGTTTAAAAAGAAAAACTAAACTGCCGGTCGACCGACCCGGTTTGACCAAGCCTAATTGACAGTTAGGGGTCACTCAGTCAGTCGACCAGTTGGGCGATCGCAAGGATTAGCGGTCAACTGGTTGGTCAATCGACAATGTGCATAACCGTGCACGCCCCTAGGCCAAAGGCCCGGTCGACCGAGCTGTCGACTGTTCGGCCTGAAATAGTCATCGGTCGACCGTCCGGTGGACCATTCTGGCTTGAAACAGTTTTTTTGATATATTTTGAGTTTCAAACAATTTTCAAACTATTTTGTATTGGTTTATAGGTAATGTAGCCATGTCTAGGTAATGAAATACATGTTCTAAAATTGTTGTAAAATTCTGAAAAATTATGAGACATGTATCAAAACCAAACATGTAAAATACCAATACTATCAAAACTTGTATTTTTTGATATGTGTACTTTGTGTGTGTAACTTCTTGAGCATCATAACTATATTCTACACTTTAACAAACTAATATCTTTTAAGGCTCTAGGTGACTACAAGACCTTCAACCAGGTTTCTCCTTTAGCGACGTTTGAATGCTTTGAGCTTTAATCCCGTATTTGAATCTTCTTGAGTCTTCAATACCTTCTTTTAGAGGAAGAAAACTATTTGAATCTTTAGAACCCTGAAATATACTTAAATACTTTAACTTGATTAGTACTAAATAGCAACATATGTTTTGTTATCATCAAAATCATAAAACCGGGTGATTGTAACCTTGGGCAACAATCTCTCCCTTTTTGATGATGACAAAACATATGAGTTATTTAAAATAAAAAATAGGAAAGAGCTTTGAAAAGCTCCCCTCAAGTTATGGTATCTATCAAATATAATAAAACATTATGACTTTAAATGGATTTGATAATATAATCAAGTCACACATATATGCATATAAAAGATGATACCAATATAGAATAATATGCATATATAGCCTATCATCCTTCCAATTCTCCTTCCTCCAAAAATAATATACAATTGAATAAAACACAATGAGGCATGGCAACTCATATAAGCATGAAAAATGGACATAGAATATGAAAACAACTTAATAACTCAAATATCTTTCTCCCTTTTTTCAAGCATCAAAAATTTAGAAGACATTAACATGAAGAGATATTAATTATAAAAAAATGTGTAAAGGATTTACAAATATATGAAATAATTTCAAAACTTATGAATTCATAATATAAACATTTAACTCACCACAAGTGAATAAAAACATATTATAATCAAGTGGTTTAGTAAAAAAAGTCCGCAAGTGAAAAATCGGTGGAAACATAATCAATTTAAATATCGCCTTTCTCATAGTGATCTCTAAGAAAATAATATCGAATATCTATATGCTTGGTCTTGCTATATTGATTTGCATTTTTGGTCATATGAATGTGCTAGTATTATCAAAAAATATTTTAATATAATGCAAATCATAGTCAAGGAGAGTATATTTCATCCAAAGAACTTGTGCACAATAAGCCCCAGCCACAACATACTCCGCCTCGGCGGTTGAGAGAGCTATGAAATTTTGTTTCTTGGATGACCACCAAACAAGATAATTTCTAAAAATTGACAAGTACCACATAGTTCTCTTTCTACCCACTCTACAACCGGCATAGTCAGCATCTGAATAACGCGTCATGAAAAATTGTCCGGTTTTTGGATACCACAAGCCCATTCCAACAGTGTCCTTAAGATATCTAATAATGTGTTTTACCACGAGTAAGTGAGACTCTTTAGGATAAGATTGAAATCTAGCATATAGACATACACTAAGTATAATATCCGGCTTACTAGCCATCAAATAAAGCAAACTGCCAATCATGCTTTTATAAAGTTTAATGTCTACATTTATATCTTGTTCATCCTTGTCAAAGCTCTGTAGTAGTGGCAATAGGAGTCTTTTTTAATATTGCATCTTCAAGCCCAAATCTCTTGATGAGTTCTCATGTGTACTTGGCTTGATTGATGAAGATCCCATCACTCCTTTACTTGATTTGAAGTCGAAGGAAGTAGTTGAGCTCTCACATCCTAGACATCTCAAACTCATTATTCATGCATGATTCAAATTCTTTACAAAGTTTTTCATTAGTGGATCCAAAAATAATATCATCAACATAAATTTGAACAATTAGGATACCACTATCTACATGATTTGTAAACAAGGTGGTGTCAACTTTACCCTTAACAAAATCATTTGAAATTAGAAAAGTTGAAAGCCTTTCACACTAAGCTCTTGAAGCTTGTTTTAAATTATATAAAGCTTTACCAAGTTTGTAAATAAAATCTGAATGTGTAAGATCAATAAACTCGGGGGGTTGTTCAACATACACTTTCTCTTCTATAAAATCATTTAAAAATGTACTTTTGACATCCATTTGAAAAAGTTTGAAATCTTAAAATGAAGCAAAGGCAAGTGTCATCCATATGGCTTCAAACCTTGTTACAGGTGCAAAAGTTTCCTCAAAATTGATACCTTTGATTGGGTGTAACCTTAGGCCACTAACCTACCTTTATTTCTAATAACATTCCTGACTCATCCAACTTATTCCTAAAGATCCATTTAGTATAAATGTTGGAGTAACATGGGGTTTAGGAATAAGATGCCAAACTTGGTTGCGCTCAAATTGATTGAGCTCTTCTTGCATTGCAAGCAACCAATATGAATCAGACTCAGCTTCGAGAATGTTTTGGGCTCAATATGTGAAATAAAAGTAAAATACCCACATAAATCACGGAGTTTGGATCGAATAGTTACCCCCTTGGATACATCACCTATGATGAGGTCCTTGAGATGATTTAAAACAAATCTTCAGTCCTTTGAAAATGGTTGTGTTGGCTCCATTTCAACCTCTTGAACTTCACCTTGTACATCAATTGTTGGCTTTTCTTCTTCTATAGGTGAGTCCATCAAGATTATCTTCTCCATGTCTTCACCTAAGGAAACAATCTTTAAAATATTCTTCACAAAAGCATTAAATTCCTCAAATTTGACATGTATAGATTCTTCAACTGTCAAAGTAGATCTATTGAAGACTCTATAGGCCTTAGTAATATTTGAATATCCAACAAATATGACTTCATAAGATTTAGCATCAAATTTTCTTAAATTATCTTTAGTGTTTAAAACAAAGCATTTACAAACAAAAACTTTAAAGTAATAAATATTAGGTTTTCTCAAATAGTAAATTTCAAATGAAATTTTAGAGGTATTTTTACAAAAATAAATTCTATTTTAGATATAACATGATGTGTTTACAGCCTCGGCCCATAAATATTAAGGGCGCCCGTATTCATTTATCATTGTCCTAGCCATTTCTTGAAGAGTGCGATTCTTCCTTTTCAACGACTCCATTTTGTTGTGGAGTTCTAAGACATGATAGTTCATATTTGATTTCATGTTCTTCACAATAGGTGATAAAAGAGTGGTTAATGAATTCACGGCCTCTATCACTTCTTCTACGTAAAATTGAAAAAAAAAATTTCTTTTTCAACTTGTTTTCTAAACACTTGAAAATGTGAAAAGACTTGATCTTTGTGTTCTAAAAAGAAACCTCAGGTAGAACGCGAAAAATAGTCAACCAAAACAAAGACAAAGCGATTTTCACATGGACTTTTGGTTTTCAAATATATTCATGTGAATTAACTCCAAAGGTCTTGATGTCATGATATCCTTAATTATTTTGAAAGAGGATGTGGTTGTTTCCCAAGTTGGCACGCATCGCAAATGCGGTCCTTTTAAGTTTCAAATAAGGAATACCTTTCACCACTTCCTTATTGTTAATTCTAGATAGATGGTCAAACGAAACATAGCCTAGTCTCCTATGCCATAACCAAAAGTCTTCATTAAAGGCATTTAAACATATAGCATTGCATTGTAAATTTGATATATTAATCATGTACACATTATATTCGCGAAAACCGAAAAGTACACATGCATTGGTTTGTCTATCTAAAATATTGCAAGATAAATTATCAAAAATCACTTTAAAATCTCTATCACAAAGTTGACTAATACTTAAGAGGTTATGCTTGAGACCATCAACTAAAATTACATTTTCAATTAAGGGAGATGAGCCAATTTTAATATTACCTATACCGATAATTTTCTCTTTGGAATCATCTTCGAAGGTGATGGTGCCACCTTCATAGTACCTTGATAGGGTTACAAAATTGTAGATATCCCAAGTCATATGCCTTGAGTGACGCTATCAAGATACCACCGCTCTCTACATCTTGGAGCCTTGGTGTGTACCCACATCAAGTAACAAATTGGTTGATCTTAGTATCCAAATTTTCTTAGGTCCTATAATGTTAGCATTTCGAACCCAAATGTGATTATTAGAAGCATTTATTCTATCAAAGTAAAAATTTGGCTAAGTGATCTTTTCGGTCACAATAAGTACATGAATAAACTCTACCATATATAAAAGCATGATGTGAGTGTGGGGTGTGAATATGCTTGGTGTGTGTAGAATATCTAGCATGATGTGTATGTATATGTTGTGGTTTAGGAGTGTGGGTAAGTGTAATATGATGAGCATGTGTAGTATAAACATTTTTCTTTGGAGCAGTTTCTTAGGAAATTGCCTCCAACCTAGCTTTATCAAACTCACATTTTTTTAACACATCTCCTAAAGAGTTAATTTAATATTTTAAAATAAAAATCTCATTTTTATCAATTACTGAAAATTTTCTTTACATAAAATTTCATATGCATCGAAATCCTTTTGTGTGGACATGAGTGTGAAAGATAAATCATCTTTCCTTTTGAAAGTATAACAATTTTATTATGCAGAGTTTCATTTTCTTTTTTCAATTTTAAATACTTCCTTTTAAAGAAATCATAGTTGTTAGATAACTCTTTAAAAGTCTCACCCAATTCATCCATTGTTAATTTACTTTCATCAAGTCAGAGTTCGAATGTTACCTTAGGTGTGTTATCATTAGCCATGAAACATACGTGTGCCGCATCCACTTCTTCATTGGTTTCACTCTCGAGTCCCAAGTGGCTTTGAAAGCCTTCTTTTTGTAGGGCTTTTAGGAGGTTGAAAGTTTGCTTTTGGTCTCCGGACAATCCACAACCATGTGGCTGGGCTTCCGGCAATTAAAACATATGACCTTCTTGTCTTCTTTTCTTTCCATCTTTTTCTAATATTAAACTTGGCATTGTTGTACATCCTCTTTATATTTTTCACTAGGAGAGAGAATTCTTCATCATCCTCTTCTTCATCATCATCATTGGAGATGGTGGGAGTGGATTTGAAAGTGATCACTTTCTTTTTTTGTGGTGCCATCTCTTCCCTTACCTTCCTCTCCATTTAGTGGGTCTTAAGGTTTCCTATAAGACTGATGAGCTCCATATCTTCTTTGTCATTTAGCTCCTTCAATGTAGTAGCCTTGACTTCTCATGGAGGTGAAAGTACCCGAATGACCTTCCTTACTTTTTGATCATTGTCAATGGCATTACCTAAAGAAGCAAGACTATTAGTTATTTTAGTAAATCTTGTTACCATGTCATCAATGGTGTCATTTTTGTGCATGATAAAATTTTCATATTGGCAGCATAGGAGATCAATTTTTGCTCTCTTAACTTGTGACATTCCCTCGTGTGTGGCTGCTAGGTGAGTCCAAGTCTCGTAGGCGGATTTGCAATGGATGACCCTAACAATATCGTCATTCGTTCAAAGCTTGAAGTAAAGCACAGTGTACCTTAGCATTTACATCAATCTCCTTAGCGGCAATGTCAGATTAAGTGTCCTCACCAATGGGTACACTAAAGGGTTTAGTCACCGCTTTTGAAACCCGGCTTCCTAAGGATTGCAAAAATACGGTCATTTTAACCTTCCATATAGGAAAGTTAAGGCCATTAAATTTGGGAAGGGTCTTAATACCTTCGATCATTTTTACTAAAGTGGATGAATATGAAATTGTGAAAGAAGTAATTAGCAATTAGGATCTCTCTAAGGTTGTTAAGCCAAAAACTTGAACCAAGGCTCTGATACCATTTGAAATAGACCTAAAGGGGGGTGAATAGGTGTTTTGCTAATCAAATGCAATTTTAAAACTACTTTGATGAATTATACAAACGGTTACTCAAAATAAGAATTGAAGCCGAATTCCCCGTGAAGGGCTCTAGAACTTCTCTTTAATTTCTCTAGATAATGAGTTGAGGTGCTTAATTACGTCCTTATTGAGATGAGTATAGACTGATAATGAAAGTGATGGAATGCAAGATGAATAATTACACAAGTATGAAAAATGAAAATCAATAAAGAGAAAGCCACAAGCAATCGCAAACACAAAGAAATTTGTTTCGAGGTTCGAGCCACCGCTCTACGTTCCCACCTTCACCACTATGAAGGATTTCACTATCCTCTAAAGGATATCCACAAAGGGACCTTACACAAAGGAATTACAACTTGGTCTACGTAAGACCAAAGTATACAACTCCTCCAACTCAACCCTCTACACAAGAGCTAACACAAAGCTAATTGAGATTACAAAGCACTTGGTGATCTAATAAGATCACAAACACTCTCTCTTACAACTTCCTATAGAGTAGAATATGAAGCGTTGCTCAAGAAGTTAAGTAAGAGATGAAATTCAGTTAGAAAGAATATAGAGACTTTAAAACCAACCGAAAATAGCTTTGGAAAGAAAGAACTTGAAGATTGAAAGCTAGAAAAACTTCTCTCTTTTGAAATAAACTTGAAAACTTGTGTATTTTTCTTGTCTAATATCAAAATCAATGACCCTTATATATATATATATCGTCAAAGAATAAATATCATTTATAAATCATACCAGGTCATTTGGGTGTGTTTAGACACTTAGAAACAAAAAATGCCCGCTGGAATCAACTAAAAACAAAACAGATTCAAAAACTAGCCGTTATGGTCATCTGGCAGTTGTCGGTCGGTCGACCGACTGGTCATCTAGAAAAAAGCCTTTGGCTCTGTCAACCGCTCGATAGTTTAAAAGAAAAACTAAACTGTCAGTCGACCGACCCTAACCGAGAGTTAGGGTTTCTCAGTTGGTCGACGCAAGGGTTAGCGGTCGACCGGTAGGTCAACCGACAATGTGCACAACCATGCACGCCCCTAGGCCAAAGGCCCTGTCGACCGGGCGGTCGATCGTTTTGGCCAGAAACAGTCACCGGTCGAACATCTGGTTGACCGTTTTGGCCTGAAATAGTTTTCTTGATATAATATAAGTTTCAAACAATTTTTAATTCTTTATGGGTAATGTAGCCATGTCTAGGTCATGAAATACATGTTCTAAATTTGTTATAAATTTTGAAAAATTATGAGACATGTATCAAAACCAAACATGAAAAATACCAAACTATCAAAACTTGTATTTTCGAAATCGTATATTTTGTATGTGTAACTTCTTGAGCATCACAAGTATATTCTACACTTTAATAAATTAATATCTTACAGGGCTCTAGGTGACTACAAAATCTTCAACCGGGCTTCTCCTTTAGCGACATTTGAATGCTTTGAACTTTAATCCCGTATTTGAATCTTCTTGATTCTTCAATACCTTCCATTAGAGGAAGAAAACTCTTTGAATCCTTAAAACCCTGAAATATACTTAAACACTTGAACTTGATTAGTACTAAATAATCACATATGTTTTGTTATCATCAAAATCATAAAGTTGGTTGATTGTAACCTTTGGCCAACACAGACAAACAAAGAGTGATCCTGAAAACTCTCCTGAAAAACTATCCCGTGGGTGATCATGAAGGCTATCCTAATAACCAACCACTGTACTTTGCTGAAAATCAAACGATATAAGGGTCTACTGAAAATCAAACGATATAAGGGCCCACCTGAAAACACCCAAACCAAGCTCGTGGAGCCTATTTGAGACCATATATAGCATGTCGAAGATGATAAACATGACCTGGAGGTGTCGTAAGACCTGGAAGTGGCTGCATATATGCAACTTCAGTCAATTAGCCGTAAAGAAAGGCATTCTCCACATCGATCTGATATAGAGAGAATATCGAACTGCAACAGAATGTAATAGGTATATAGTAGAATGGTGATGCCTGCCGGTAAACACGTTCAGACCAGTGTAGCTAGTAGTAAATGTAAGTTCACCTAGAGGGGGGTGAATAGGTGATGGCTAATCTAATGGTCACTAAATGACAAATAATGCAGAATTAAAAACTATTATGACCTAATTAAACTTCTTACACTAAACACCATGTATAAACAAGAGTGTTGCCGAATTCCCCGTGAAGGGCTCTGGACAAACTCCTCTAGATTCCCCTAGATAAGGGTTGAGGTGCCGCGTTGGCTCTCTTGGTTAAATACAAGTGTTAGCAAACAAACCCAAGCATGTATATCAATAAGCACACAATGTATATCATGCATGAAAAGAATAAACACAATATAAATATGCAAGATAAAACACAAGGAGATAGAGAGAGAGAGTGAGCAATCGCAAACACAAGGGATTTGTTTCGAGGTTCGAGCACACTTGCTCTACATTCCCGCCTTCGACACACGAAGGATTTCCACTATAATCGATCCACCGGATCACTCGGTGCCGCAACACCTACAACTCTCGGACTCCCTAGTCCGTACACACGCAAGCCCACCGGCTCGCCGAGGCCGCACCTCAAACAAACAAGTTCGCACCCGAACTCGAAACAACGCGGACACACACGTCCGCCTCCTCAAAGTACAAGAAAGAACTCTTGGTGATCTAAACACTTTGATCACAATAAAAACTCTCACTACAAACTCCTATAAGATGAATAGCAATGGATAGCTCAAGTATATGTGTGAGAAAAACAAGGAAAGAGATGGTGGAGAAAAACTCAAGAAAATCACTTTTACACTCTTGATAAAACTTTCCTTTTGATTGGAAATATTTGCTCTCAAATTTGTGGAGAAAAACCTCTGAAAAGGATTGGAAAAACTAGCTCAAAAACACTCTCCAAATCTTGGTGAAAATAATGCCCAAACCCCCAAATTTATAGGCTCAGAAAAAACTAGTCGTTGGAGGTCTGTCAGGCCTGTCGGTCGACCGCCCAGTCGGCCGGCCAACGGTCATATTTCAGACCGTTTGAGCCATCGGTCGACCGCCCGGTCGACCGAGCCAGGATACAGAGAGAAATCTCTCTGTCGGTTGACCGCACGGTCGGCCGGGGCCTTTCAAGAGAGCAGAGCTCTCTGGACGGTCGACCGGGTCGGTCGGCCGGCCATCCTGCAGAACTGGCGTGCACGTCTGTGCACGTCGGTCGACCGAGCCGGTCGACCGACTTCAGCCCTAGTCGACTGGCTGAAGCCTGGAACAGAAAATCTGGGGATTAAAACTTGGTCTTTTTTTATGAAATAAAATCCCATAAAATACTGAAAAATCTACAAAAATAGTTTTACCAATATACTTAGATAAACAAACATGTTTGCACAAAATCATGGCATGTTTATAAAAGATTTGAACTATTTTTGTAACTTGGAAAATATGGCTCAAACTAAAAATAGTATTTTCCAAAACTGATTTTTTCAAAACTTGTTTTTCCAAAACTTCTCCAAATACAAAAACAAGATATTTAAACTCTATTAAAGCATAATGTGTATGGATATGATCCACTACACAAACATGGTGAAATATCTATGTTTTTGACATTAAGCTCTAAACATGATTTTGGATAAAAGATATGAAAACTTGAAAACCAAAATCCAAACATGTATTTTCTAAAATAGAAAATTTTTTGTAAAACAAACTAAATCAAGAGTGTGTGTGTGTATGTGTATGATACTTGAGCAATCCACCAACTACTCTATCCTTTACATTTTATCTAAAAACAAAATCTTCTAAAAACAAACCTAGACACAAGTCTTCATCTTCTTGAAGTCTTCACTTGAAGCCTTCTTGACTTGGTCCAAACACCGTGCAAGCTCCAAAATTTGACTTTAAATCCTTTGTTGAAGCTTTGCACCAACTAAGATCTTGATCATAAATCTGTCACTAATTAAACACAAGATCATTAGTAAACATAACTACATGAGTTGATCATCATCAAAACTAGAGTGATGGGCCTTCGGGCCAACAATCTCCCCCTTTTTGATGATGACAAAACTCATGAAGTTATATATGCATGGATTAAAGTAAAGCTTCAAAGAAGCTCCCCCTTAACTCATGCATAACAATAAATAAATAAATATGCAATGAATGCTCATAAACATGTATGCAAATATATGGAGATAAACATGCTAACAAGCATAAAACAAATCAAATTCTTTTTCTCCTATTTGCAAAACAAAACATATATGCATAAACATAAATCTTTCTCCTACTTTAATAATAAAACAAGGAAAACATGCATATACATCTCAAATTCTTCTCCCCTTTTTGTCAATCATCAACAAAGGGGTTAAAGTAAAACAAAAATTTTTCTCCCCCTTTTGTTATAAACAAAGAGACCAATAAGGGGTGTAAACAAATAAGTCAATAAAAGGTTATATGCGATATACATTCATGAAGAGGAAGACGCTAAGTTAACTCCCTACACATATACATTACATGAAAGAGGGATGACAAGCCCTAATTCACATAACGCATAATATGCAATGCATAAGAGGAGATGTGAAGCTCCCCCTACACACGTGTACCACATAAAGAAGAATTATCAAGCTCCTCAATATACAATACACTCAACATGAATCTATATGTAGAAGAGATGTTAAGCTCTCCTTGCATATAGGCAATACAACTCAAAAATTTGAATTTTTCTTATAAAACAAAATTTTGAATTTTTCTCAATAAAACAAATCTTGAGAATTTTCTTAAAATTTTCATTTTCTTATCATAAACAACTTTGTGCTTTAACAAATGTGAACCAATTGAAAGCTAAGCACATAGAATCATATATATGTAAGAAAAAAATATACCAATTGAAATTGATACATACATATATAAGAAAACAAAATGAGTATATACAAATATAGAGTTAAATTGATACCAATTGAAACGATTCAATGATACCAATTGAAACAATAATAGGATCATGTGTATATCTCACAAACATTGAAGAATAAATAACTAGTTAAATTAATTTTGAAAAACTAGTTAAAGATCCTTCAAAAACATGAAATCAAAACATATGTTTTTCATGAGTCATACCAAATACACAAGAATTGACACTCGAATCGATAAAGCTCAAAAAAGTGTTCATGAATCAAAGTCATGACAGAACAAATGAAGTATGAGTGTACAAGAATCATGTATATAGTATTTTCATGAAAATAGTCATTAAGGATCAAAATGATCAAAACAAATTATTCATTTTATTTTATCAAACAAAACATGAAAATTTATTTTTCATTAAAAACAATAAACTTCTAGGTATATGTATGATTTATCTAAATCTAACAATATGCATACATATCCCAAACATAAAACGAGTCTATTAATAGTATTTGCATGAAGGCAAGAGACTCACGGGTATACATGTATATTTATTAGATTTGAATAAAAATTACATATACATGAAGTAAAAACACGAAAATAGGCAAAACAAGTATAAATGAAAGAATCATCAAAACTAGGCTATACATGTGCATATAGTGGGTACAAATGAGCATGAATTGCAAACATATATGAATCAATTTGTTCTCACTATTTGTACATGTATAAATAAAAGTTTTGATAAAAACTACATTTAAACTAATATGTACCACATGAAGCACCAAAACATGAATATGCTATATGATGTCACAAATGAATAAGCATGTAAATAAACTAGGAGTTTAGAAATAGTTACCAAATAAGGAACTACTCCAAATCTCCAAACATGGTGGTCGTCCCACCAAAACTCCTTGATAGCGGTGCTCCAAATATGTGTCCTTTTAGTTCAAGTGCACCCACCATCAAGGCACTAAATCTCTCACGTTTTGTGAGAGCCCTCACCTACATCAAATACACAAGGTGGGGATTTTGGTACCCATATTTTCTTGGGTCCTTTGGGGTTAGTCTTGTAAGGAACCCAAAATTTTTTATTATTAGCAAAATTTAAAACATTAATCCTATCATAACAAAATTTTGCTAAATAGCCTTTGCGGCCACAATGTGTACACTTGTACACCTTAGGATGCTTATGTGTATGTGTATGATCGTGGCGTGCAACATAAGCATGATGATGATGAGGATGTGCATGAATATGTGGAGTTTGTTTCTTTGAAAACAAAGACTCCAATCTAGTGTGGTAAATGCACAAGAGCTCAAGGTAGAGCTCAAACTATTAATTTATTTTTAAAAGTTTAATCTCACTATCTTCAATGGTGGCATGTAGAGAAAGGTGAGATATAAAATCATTTTTCTTGTTCTTTTTAGAAACAAAATCTTTTTCTTTTTCAACAATTTTCTTTTCAAACAAGAATTTCATTTAAAACAATTTCTTTTTTTTTTCCACCAAAATAATTTTATTTTTCAAAGATGTGTTTCCTTCACAAAGATCACTCAATTTGGAAAACAAGGAAACATTTTCATTTTTCAAAATTTCATTTTCTTTTTCAATGCATGCAACCTTATTTTCTAATGAATCTTTTTCATTAATCATGCCATCAAACTTCTTTTTCAAATTTTTATTTTCTTTCTTAATCATGTCATATTTTTCAAGAAGGAGTTGACAAAAAGTGCTAAGCTCATCATGACATATCATTTTCTTCATCTACCTCGGATTCGGTAGTTACCTCAAGGGGGTATCCCCTTGGACCATATAGCACAAGTTGGAGGTGTTGCTTCCAACGTCCGAATTGCTCCCCGCATAATATAGATCCTTTTCGCCGAGGGAGGTGATGATGTTCCATGCTACAAAAGCCGAATCAACATTAGAAACCCTAGATAGATAATCATCATTTAGGGTTGATTTTAAAGCATGAATGGCTTTTGAGTTAGCCTCAAAATACTTGCTATTATTAACATAAGAATCATTAGTGGTAGCAAGATAAACAATATGCCTAGGGCTTTGAGGTACAAGGACATCTTAACCTTCCAAATTTGGATGTTAAGAATGTCAAATATGGGTGGTGACATGAAGTCCATGGTGTGTGTACAAATATTGTGATTAGCCTAAAAATGAGGATCTTTAACTCTAGGTTGTAAGACCCAAATCAAGAGCACTTTGCTCTGATACCAATTGTAAGTTCACCTAGAGGTGGGGTGAATAGGTGATGGCTAATCTAATGGTCACTAAATGACAAATAATGCGGAATTAAAAACTATTATGACCTAATTAAACTTCTTACACTAAACACCACGTATAACACAAGAGTGTTGCCGAATTCCCCGTGAAGGGCTCTGGACAAACTCCTCTAGATTCCCCTAGATAAGGGTTGAGGTGCCGCGTTGGCTCTCTTAGTTAAATACAAGTGTTAGCAAACAAACCCAAGCATGTATATCAATAAGCACACAATGTATATCATGCATGAAAAGAATAAACACAATATAAATATGCAAGATATAAACACAAGGAGATAGAGAGAGAGAGAGAGTGAGCAATCGCAAACACAAGGGATTTGTTTCGAGGTTCGAGCACACTTGCTCTACATCCCCGCCTTCGGCACACGAAGGATTTCCACTATAATCGATCCCACCGGATCACTCGGTGCCGCAACACCTACAACTCTCGGACTCCTAGTCCGTACACACGCAAGCCCACCGGCTCGCCGAGGCCGCACCTCAAACAAACAAGTTCGCACCCGAACTCGAAACAACGCGGACACACACGTCCGCCTCCTCAAAGTACAAGAAAGAACTCTTGGTGATTTAAACACTTTGATCACCAATAAAAACTCTCACTACAGCACTCCTATAAGATGAATAGCAATGGATAGCTCAAGTGTATGTGTGAGAAAATAAGGAAAGAGATGATGGAGGAAAACTCAAGAAAATCACTTTTACACTCTTGATAAAACTTTCCTTTTGATTGGAAATATTTGCTCTCAAATTTGTGGAGAAAAACCTCTGAAAAGGATTGGAAAAACTAGCTCAAAAACACTCTCTAAATCTTGGTGAAAACAATGCCCAAACCCCCAAATTTATAGGCTCAGAAAAACTAGCCGTTGGAGGTCTGTCAGGCCTGTCGGTCGACCGCCCGGTCGGCCGGCCAACGGTTATATTTCAGACCGTTTGAGCCATCGGTCGACTGTCTGGTCGACCGAGCCAGGATACAGAGAGCAATCTCTCTGTCCAGTTGACCGCACGGTCGGCCGGGGCCTTTCCAGAGAGCAGAGCTCTCTGGACGGTCGACCGGGTCGGTCGGCCGGCCATCCTGCAGAACTGGCGTGCACGTCTGTGCACGTCGGTCGACCGAGCGGTCGACCGACTTCAGCCCTAGTCGACTGGCTGAAGCCTGGAACAGAAAATCTGGGGATTAAAACTTGGTCTTTTTGATTGAAATAAAATCCCATAAAATACTGAAAAATCTACAAAAATAGTTTTACCAATATACTTAGATAAACAAATATGCTTGCACAAAATCAAGGCATGTTTATAAAAGATTTGAACTATTTTTGTAACTTGGAAAATATGGCTCAAACTAAAAACAGTATTTTCCAAAACTGGTTTTTCCAAAACTTGTTTTCCAAAACTTGTTTTTCCAAAACTTCTCCAAATACAAAAGCAAGATATTTAAACTCTATTAAAGCATAGTATGTATGGATATGATCCACTACACAAACATGGTGAAATATCTATGTTTTTGACATTAAGCTCTAAACATGATTTGGATAAAAGATATGAAAACTTGAAAACCAAAATCCAAACATGTATTTTCTAAAATAGAAAATCTTTTGTAAAACAAACTAAATCAAGAGTGTGTGTGTATATGATACTTGAGCAATCCACCAACTACTCTATCCTTTACATTTTATCTAAAAACAAAATCTTCTAAAAACAAACCTAGACACAAGTCTTCATCTTCTTGAAGTCTTCACTTGAAGCCTTCTTGACTTGGTCCAAACACCGTGCAAGCTCCAAAACTTGACTTTAAATCCTTTGTTGAAACTTTGCACCAACTAAGATCTTGATCATAAATCTGTCACTAATTAAACACAAGATCATTAGTAAACATAACTACATGAGTTGATCATCATCAAAACTAGAGTGATAGGCCTTCGAGCCAACAATAAAATCTAGTGATGCCCGTCAGTAGACACGCTGGACTAGTGCAGCCAGTAAAATCTGATGATACTCGCCAGTAAACACACTCGGACTAGTGCAACTAGGAGAATCTGATGATGTCTACCAGTAGACACACTCAGACCAATGCAGCTAGTAGTATGATAGTATAAGACGATCATCACAAAGAAGACTAATCATCGGGCTTGAGAAGAAATTTGTGGAGAGGGAATTTTGTGTTGTGAATGTACTCTGTTCTTTGCTACTCTTAAATTGATTTGAATTGATCTTTTCTTTTATTGATGGGTGCAGACACAGGTGTAATATCCCTAACTAATAATACTGTATTTTATTTTTCTAAATATGTATTTTGCTTTACTTATTATTATTAGCTTTATTCATGACCTATTATTATTGATATAAATTATTTTGAGATATAAATATTAATTTCGTTATATATTATTACTATTATCACTTATTAACATTTTTTGCTATTATTTCTATTACTATTATTATTATTTGTTTCTATTTGTAGTAATTGTTACTATTATTATTTCATTATGATTATTATTTATTATTATTAGTGTTATTATTGTTGTTGTTATTATTATTATGTATTCGTATTATTATTATTATTGACTATTAATATTACAAGTATATTGTTATTAGCATAGTTATTATGTGTTATTATGTATTATTATTATTCTTATTATTGTTTTCTATTTTATTATCCCCAAAACTAATTATCTAAACCCATTACCCAAACCCCCAACCCAAACCCAGTCACCCAATACCTTTATATATATATCATCTCTCATTAACCCTAATTAATCCTGCCCTAACCCTAATCTTATGTGTAGGCGTGTGTTGTGTGCGCGTGTGCTTGTGTGTACATTATACGTGAGTGCGCGTATGCGCGTGTGTATTTTTATACATGGGTGTGTATGTAGATGTGTGTGTGTTAATGTATAGGTGTTCATGTGTAAATGTGTAGGTATGTGCTGTGTGCACGTGTGTTTATGTGTATAGTATACGTGTGCGCGCGTATGCGCTTGTATATTTTTATACATGGGTGGGTGTGTGTGTGTGTGTGTGTGTGTGTGTGTGCGCGCATATGTGTATGTAATTGTATGCATTTTAGTGGTTCAACCATAGTCCTATTTATGAAAGATTTAGATTCGTCTTCACAAAGTACTAATACGCCAGGCGATTCGAAGACCGACACACGAGACAATTCGGAGATCCAAACTGGTTCGTACAATGAAGACCCGATGGTGATTCGGACCCAAAATCGCGATATTTCATGTGAGTGTTTATTTTCATTATATTTCTTATTTATTTTGATATCGAACGATTCATGTTATTCATGCATTTTAATTTACACTTCGTCAGTGAGTGTATAACTTTCTTTATATGATTTATATTAAATGTGGTGATGAAATTATTGTGGTTATTTAATTAGTGGTAGTTAGTTAAATTGTTTAATTTCTAGCATGTTAAAATAAGTATGGATTGGATGATATATGTGAGTATCTTATCATCTACTTTAACGTGTACTGTGGAGATGACTTTTAGTTATTAATTGTAAGTGTTTCTGGATTTACCCATTATTTAGTTTATTCGAGTATCTTGATGATACCTTACTAATATTGAGTATTAGATGTATTGTGGACTATGGATGAGATATGTATATGTATATGGAGTCGATACCTTATTTTTAAGATATTAGTGTTCTATTATTTCATGTGCAGTGATTTACCATTTCGAAATCAGAACTAGCTGTGATATACCTTAGACTGCGACTCGATTATATCTTGAGATTGGTTTAGTTAGTGTTCATGGATAAATGGTAGATTTTATGTGTATTAATTATCAGATAGTTATTGGTGATAATTCAGATAAGGATTCGATTCTGAAGATTTGAGTATATTAATAGAAATGAGAGAATTATTGGCTGATTGATTCATAGTTGGTTTTCTCTGATTCACTTGACAAAAGATATATTATTCTGATGGTTAGATTTTTATACGGACTTAGTAAAGTTGGAGTTGATATGATATTGTATTCTTTTTGTTGGATTTTGAATAGAATTCAGATGAGATTGATGACTATTAGATTATTGATTGTGAGTAATTTCTAGATTTACCCCTGATTATATTGTTGAGTATGGATGAACTTACTGATGTTGATTATCAGACGTAGTGGTATTTTAGATTCCATATTGCTTGAGGATAATCTACTCTTTATTTATAATTTGTTATCCATTGATTTAGTTTGACTTTGAGAATATTTAGTAGACTTTACTTCATGATTGGTTCTTGGTTAATTCAGTTATAAAGATAGAGATATTGTATTAGTGATCGCATGGATTTTTGTGATTATCTATTTTTAGAGATTTATATCAGTTATCAGATATTTATCATCAGTTCAATTACCAGTTGTTAGTGGTACCATTGTTATTAGTGGATTTATATCTCCAATGTACTACATCAGATATCAATTATTAGTTTCCAGTTATTCAATTGTCAGATATCAGATATTAGTTTTCAGATTTCAGTTATTATTGATATCAACAGCTGTTGCAGATATAAGGTTGCTATTTCACCTTAATAATGATTACATTGTTTTTTGTTAATAAAAGATACCAGAACCCGAGAAAAAAAGGGTAATTTCCTGATAATGCATCAATGTATTTTGAAAGGATTTGTGATGATATATCGAGTTGTAAGTTCCACCATAGGGAGCCAAGATATTATTGACTATCTAGTTATTCAGTTGTCAGTTATAAGAGTTTCGCCTGGACTACGATGTCACACCAGTTATTCTTTTGTGTGGGGTTGTGGTCTCAGTTATTAGGGCCTTGCGGTCCGTTCTAGTTCAGTGCTAGGACTGTTAGACTGTAGTACCAGACATACAAGGTACCCTTCCAAAACACATGCACTATATTGATGAGCAGTTACAATAACAATAACTTTATTTGATATGTGAGAAAATGGGTATAGTATGGGACGCAGCTAAGTACCACATTAGTTAAGTTAATAATAATTAACAAATTATAAACATATGCTAGGTAACACATGTTGGCCCAAAGGCCTTCCACTCTAGTTTTGATGATGATTAACTCATGTAGTTATGTGTACTAATAATCTTGTGATTTTAGTTTCAGATCTTTAATCAAGTTATTAGTAGGTGATTAGCTTCTACAAGATGATTTGGAAGCTACCCACATGTTGATTCAAGAGCCCAAGCGTCAAAGATCATATATAGCACTTGCTCGGTGGATCAAAGAGTTTTGGATCGAGTCGGCTTGGAGGTTGCGCTCTACAAGAAGACTTAGGTATCCTAGTTTAGTTTTGTGTTTAGATCCAAATTGTAAAGATTAGAATAGTATGATATGCTCAAGTTCACAACACACACGTTTCATATATTGGTTTTCGGTTTTTCGGTTTTTAGTTTAACCGATCTTGGTTTGCATGAATAGATATTATATGAAAACAAGTTTACATGGTTTAATGTATATTAGATTTGTTCTATATACATGCATGCTTCAACTCTTAGACAAACTTACTTTGATATACCTATTTCATGAGTTTTAGGTTTTGTGTTTTAACAATACTTAATTTTGGAATTAAGGACAAAAATTATGATATATATATGTTTCATGTATATTGGATTTCTATCCATATGCATCATGCTTCAAGTTGTTTAAATATCATGTTTTTGTATGAGCTTTAGACAAAATGTATTTTCTATTCAAGATCCAAGTTTTAGAAAATACAGTTTTTGGTTTTTGGCAAAATTTCTATAACACAAAAATAGTCCTTATTGATTGATATTTGAGCTAAACTTTTTACCACATGTTTATATATCAATGCAAAATGATAAAACTATTTTTGTGGATTTTTAGAGATTTAATGAGAATTTTTAGGATTAAAAATTCCAGGTTTTTGCTGCCAGAACAGTGTCTGCCAGGCTAGGTCGGTCGACCGGAACGGTCGACCGCACCATGTAGCCGGTCGACCGTATGGGTCGACCGACGTGCACAGAAACGTGCACGCTGGCTACACTTGTAGCCGGTCGACCGTGCCGGTCAACCGACTGAGAGCAGTTGCTCTCTGTTTGTTTGGGTCGACCGGGGCGGTCGACCATTAGCGGCAACGATCAAAATTTGACCGTTGCGCGGTCGACCGGCCGGTCGACCGGCAGGGCAATTCTGGCTAAATTTCTGTCAACGGCTATTTTCTGATAATTGCTTATATATACCCATTTGAGAGAGGTTTTCTCTAAGATTTTTTGTGCGAATTTTTGCTGATTCTCTGGTGTTTTCAAAGCAATCAAAAGAAGTTTATGAGCTTGAATTGAACAATCCATTTGGTGTTTTCATTAGGGTTTGGAAAATCAAAGAAAGGGTTTTTGGGAAAGAATTTTGATTGAACTATTCTATCTTGATTTCTTGATTTTTCCCAAGGATTTTCTTTGTGATTTCTGATTTCCATTCTTTGGTTTTCTCCACACTTGAGCAAAAATCTACTATCTATATCTATAGGTTATTTGTGTGGAAGAAGAAGTTGTTTGTGGTTGTTGTTGTGACCACCAAGTTGTAACCCAATCTTTTCTTAGCTTTGTGCTTTGGGTTGTATCCCTCTAGTTGAGAGGTGATCCTTGTATTGGTTGGTGATTGGGAGTTTGTTGTATTGGTTTGAAAATTTGCCTCAAGGAGGAGGTTGTGATTGTTGGAGTTTGCCTCAAGGAGGAGGTTGTGTTGGTTGGCTTGGATTTGTGCCTCAGGGAGGAGGTTGTAAAGAGAGGAGTTGGGTACTCCTTGTAAAGGGTCCTAGGTGGACGAGCTAGTGGAGATCCTTCGTGTGTCGAAGGCGGGGATGTAGAGCTGGGTGCTCGAACCTCGATAACATATCTTTGTGTTTGCGCTTGATCCATTGGCTCTCTCTCTACTCTCTCTTTACTTTGTGTCTTGCATTTATTTACATTGCTCATTCATATTTGCTTGGCTTGGTTGTGTGCATCACTTGTTGATAGCACTTGAGTGTAATTTGCATTAAGTTTTTAAATTCAGCATTTAGTTCATAGATTAGCATTGTCACCTATTCACCCCCCCTCTAGGTGACTTTTCAATTGGTATCAGAGCTAGTGCTCCTGATATTTAGGTTTAACCACCTAGGAGTGATCTTGGTTTGCTAATCTTCATTTGCATTTTCATTTGCACTCATACTAGTTTGCACTCATGGCTAGCCCTCCTATGTTTGACCATTTTAGATTTGACTCTTGGAAGGTTGACATGATTAGACATCTAAAAGGACTAGGACATTAGTTTATCAAGCCATCACTATAGAATCCCTCCCTAATAGTAGCAAGCATAAGAAGGCCAATGCATTAGCCCTTAGGACACTTCTAGCATCTCTAAATGAACATCTTTTACCTATTTTTGATCGCTATGATTCGGCTTTTGCAGTTTGGAGCATCTTAACGTCTCCCGAGCTTCCAAGGATCATCAACAATTTGAGGAGATCCAAGAGAGACATGTCCAAAGATAAATGCTTCATGGTCCAAGGGAAAGACTCCCTTGAGGTACACTCGGATTCCCTCTTGATGATAGCTCTAATTCTTATTGCCATGGGTTTTGAGGTTCAAACTTTAAATATGGAACTTACTCAAAAGCTTGAAAAATTCTTAGAAAAACACAAACTTTTGAAAGAGAATAATCTTGTTTTGAAAAAAGAATTAAAGGATTTATGTTCTAATTTTGAAGTGATTTTGCAAGAAAAAGAAGAGATCACTAGTGAACGTGACTCACTACAATCTCAACTTGAACTTGCACTTAAAGAGATTGAAGATTTAAAAACAAAAATGGTTTTGATGATGTGTAGAACACAATGAGGTTTTGTCTTCTAGATTGGATCTTGTTTTCAAAGAAAATCTTACTTTGAAAAATAAAATTGATTCAATTACAAAAGAATTGGATTTGGTTTTGATTAAAAATAAATCTTTACAAAATGAGATGATATTCATGCTTGTCATGCTAGTGTAGCTTCTACTTCTTGCACTCCTATAGCATGTTCCACTTTGTTTTCTAGCATAGAAAATGATATAAACAATTTGAAGAAAAGTGTTGATTGTTTGGGCTCCACTTTGAGCCATTGTGCCATGAATCACTCTCGTTTGGAATCCTTGATTCGCAAGAAATAAGTTCCAACCTTGCATGCACACCCATCTATGCATACACATGCTTCTCATGATCACCATCATCATATGTATGCTCACGTGTACACATGTACACATTGTGGTCGAAAAGGCCATCTTGCTAGATTTTGTTATGATCTTTTACATGTTGAAAAATTTAGCAAATAATCTTGTTTGGGTTAGAAAGGATACTAACCCCCGTGGACCCACAAGAAAATGGGTACCAAGATCCACCTCTTTGATGTTTGATGTAGGTGGAGGCTCTCGCATAACGTGAGAGTGTTGGTGCCTTGAGGTGGATGCATTCTAAGCTAAAAGGAGAACCATTTGGATGCTTCACTCTCAAGGAGATTTGGTGGGAGGACCACCGTGGTTTGGACAACTAGAGATGCACCTTCATCGGTTTTAGTATCATTCTCTAACTCCCATTTTATTTGCATGCTTTTACATGTTCATCTATTCATAGCATGTTTGTTTCATTGTTCATTATGCTTATGCTATGTTAGTTAGATTAGTGTTATACATGTTTAGTTACTTGAGCACCCATGTTTCATATGGATCTATATTTAGTGTTCTCACCTTGTTTAGAACTAACATGTATGCCCTAGATCTAATGCACATACATTTGCATTATGACCATTTGGATGTTTATGATTATATGATGATTTGTTTTGATGACTCATGTTTTAGTATGATATATGCCATGTTTGTTAGACCCTTGACATGCATGTTTAGCTTATGAGATCACCCATGTTTTAGTATGA